>JAKUBM010000046.1:0-94476 GCA_030566895.1 Phaffomyces coquimbonensis
ACGAAGATTCCAAAGATTGATTTCACAGTGAATTGATTGAATTGATTTTCCGTATTTGGTTGTACGACCTCCATGTTATGTTATTTATAGGTGATTAATGTATTAGTCTATTTGATACGTTGATCTATTTGATACGTTCAGTGATAGTAATACTAATCTGTTAATTATATAGAATAAAGTATACAATTTGTGGAGGACTAGAGGTCTTTATATAGGCGTCTAGTTGGAGCTTCGTTGTTATAATAGAATGTTCTAGAATAGATGAATAGAATATTCTGGAAAGTAGTAGAAGCTAGTAGAATCTAGTAGAATCAGTTATAATGTGAGTAAGTCACGTGAGTAACTGGTACAGTAGTACAGTACTGTAACAAAGAGATTGATATATGTATAAAAGAGCACAAAAAAACAAAAAAAAGATGGATTTAATGTTATGATAGTTCTGTTTTAACTAAAATAAAAATATTTTGTAAAAGTTTCATTCATTTATTCTGTTTCTATATACCGATTGAAAAAAAACCCTCTAATATACTTGCTAAATTATATAATAATACTATATTCAAACACACACATACACACACACCCTCTTCACTCAATTCAATCAGTATTCAGTAATACGTTTAACGTTTCTTTCTGGACCGGTGAATGGGAAGCCATAAGCACTTAATAAAGTTCTTGCTTCATGATCAGTTTGAGCTGAAGTGACCAAAGTGAAATGCATACCAAAGACTCTAGGCCATAAATCTTGATTGGCTTCAATTTCAGGGAAGAATTTAACATCAGCTGGAGTTAAGCCAAGATGGATATTACCAGTTTTATCACCTGAAGAATTCTTAATACCTTTATATTCTCTGATTCTTGGTAAGACAATCTCAGTTAAAGTGGTTAGGAATTGATGTAATGGTCTACCCTTCAACACAACAGAGGCACCCATCTGATAACCGGCACGTACTTTCCAATGAATAACGTTAGTTTTAGAGTATATTGGTTTTGGTTTAACACCAGTTATTTGTTGTAATAAAACTAATGAAGAAATGGCTAAATTAACGTTATCTTTAGCCTGGTTGACGTAACAGTTGATATGCAGTTCTTTGATCTTTGGGATGTTCTTGTAAGTGTGGATTTTGATGTCTGGGGTCTCAGCAGCTGAACCTTGTGGTTTTCTTAAACCTCTATTTATGTGAAATGGAGAAGAACCATCCCATTCTCTTTTTTTCAAACCTTTGATCGGTTGTTCGTTATGTTTGGTGTTTATGAGCAGAAGATCTGATTGTAAATTGTAATCGTAATATTCTTCAACTCTATCTTGATGAGTTGCAACTGGTTTAAAAGCTGGACTTCTGATATCATTTTTAGCGTATTGTAAACCTGGGAATCTTGGAGATAGTTTACCCTTGATGATTTTGACTCTGTGATGGACAGGCTTGACTGTATTGCAGCCTGGTCTACCGAGTGCAGTGGCTGTGGTAGAGAAACAACGGCTAAACATTGTTTGAATTTGCTGTGCTTTAATGCCTTTTAACTTCGATTTTGATTAATTTTTCACTTTTTGACCAAAATAATTTTGGAAATTCAAGTAGGGTAAATATTTCTCAAGATCGAATTCGCGAATTTCTTGAAAAAAATTTTATTTATTTTTTTTGAACTCATCGCATCTCTCATTGAAAAACACACAAATCTCACACACAAGATGGCCAAAAAAGAAGAATCATCTGCTGAAGATAACTACGAAAAGAGGCTCCCAGCTCTTCTTCCCTTCGCTAAACCTTTAGCACCAAAAAAACTCAACAAAAAAGTCTTGAAAACCGTAAAGAAAGCTTCAAAAGCTAAACATGTTAAAAGAGGTGTTAAAGAAGTCGTTAAAGCTATTAGAAAAGGTGAAAAGGGTTTAGTTATCCTTGCTGGTGATATCTCCCCACCAGATGTCATTTCCCATATCCCAGTCTTATGTGAAGATGCCTCTATTCCATTCGTTTTCATCCCATCAAAAGAAGATCTAGGTTCAGCTGGTGCTACTAAAAGACCAACTTCAGTTGTTTTCATTGTTCCAGGTGGTGGTAAAAACAAGAAAGATGATTCCAAAGCAGAAGAATACCGTGAATCATTCGATGAAGTGGTGAAGGAATTGCCAAAATTATCATAAATTTATTATTATAGCACAGTTCTTTTTATATAATTACATTTTGTACAATAGTTTTAATAACATTATTAAGGAAGTTTTAAACATGATTGTAAAATCAAAAATAAATATAATACTTGTATCTATACATGAATCTCTAATCGTTATTAATAATAACAATATTGATCTATTCTTTTAATTGAGCTTTAACCCAACCTTCTAAACCACCTTTAACGATGATTTCTTGTAAATTAACACCTAATTCACCAACTTTTTGTTTTAAGACAATTTCACCATCTTTACCTTCTCTAACAGTAACAGTTGCAGTTTCAACGTCCCATTTTAAGAACCAACCAGTTCTTCTTGTTAATTCTTTTTCACTATCTTTATATTTTTCTCTTAACATGTTGATTAAATCAGGGATTTCTAAAGTTAATAATGCATTATTGATTGAATTTCTTGAGAAAATGTTACCAAATGAACCAGCAACGACTAATTTCATGTCTCTTGCTAAGATAGCAGTGGCAGCTTGTTCTCTTGAAGAACCAGTACCGAAATTGAAACCTGAAATGATGATATCACCTGCTTTAGTTTTAGCACCAAATTCAGAATCGTAATTTTCCATACAAACTTCAGCCATTTTCTCTCTTGGAACATCATCTTGATAAGTGTATTTACCTGGATAAATACCATCAGTGTTAATGTTATCAGCATCACATAAAATTAATTCTCCTTCAATTGATTTAGGGAATCCATCTAGGATTTCAACACCTGAAGAACCTTCACTTGATTCAGTTTCAGTTTCAGCTTTCTTTGGAATTTCAATGCTTTTGATAATACCTTGGGCACCATTAACTGGAGAACCGTCAATTTCTTCAGGACCACCAATTTTACCTAAAACTGCACTTGCAGCAACAACAGCTGGGGAAGCTAAGTAAGCTAAAGCATCTTTTGAACCCATTCTACCTTTGAAGTTTCTGTTAGTTGCAGAAATACCAATTTCACCTTCTTTTAATAAACCAGTACCTAAACCGATACATGGACCACAGCCAGCTGGTAATGGAATTGCACCTGCATCTAATAAAGTTTTCCAAGCACCTACATCTTCAGCGTCTTTTTGAACATTTGAAGAAGCAGCAGCAATATAAAATTCAACACCTGGGGCTACTTTATGACCTTTGATAACTTCAGCAGCGGCTTTAATATCACTTAATCTTGAGTTTGTACATGAAACTAAGTAAGCTTTGTTAACTTTTAAATTTTGATTTGATAAATCAGCTAATGAGTTTGAAACTTTGACTGAATTTGGACCTGAAATATATGGGGATAAACTTGATAAATCTAAAGTTAGGTGTTTAGCATAGTAAGCGTCAGCATCAGGTCCTTGAGCCTCATCAATCAATTTTTGGACAGTTTCTTTGTTGACTCTTGGATGTGGTTGAGGCAAAACGGTTAATCTTTGTTTGTACCAATCGATTAAAGTTTTATCAACTGGGAATAAACCGGATAGCGCACCCCATTCAGTGGTCATATTAGCAATAGTTAATCTGAAATCAACACTTAATTCATCAATATGGTCACCAGTGAACTCAATCGCATGATTTAAGACTTCATCATTATTGAAAACACCACATAATGCAACAATAACATCTTTACCAGAAACACCTTGAGGCAATCTACCTTTTAATTCAACTTTAGCAACTGGTGGAATTTGCCACCAAGTAGTACCTGTAGCCCAAATGGAAGCAGCATCAGTTCTAACAATTGGAGTACCTAAAGAACCAATACCACCATAAGTATTAGAATGAGAATCGGATGCAACAGTGACGTTTAATGGGAAAGCATAACCTTCTTCGATCATAATTTGATGACCAATACCTCTACCAGCAGGGTAGAAATCAATACCTTGTTCTTTACCAAATTGTTCAATATTTCTATATTTCTCCAGATTTTTTTCAGATTTATTTTGAACATCGTGATCTAAAGTCATAACGACTTGTCTGTTATCCTTGACTGATTTATAACCTAACCCTTTGAATTTTAAAGCAACTGGCCATGAATTATCATGAGACATACAATGAGCTGGTTTAATAGAGACATAATCACCAGACTTGACAGTTTTACCTTTTGGTAAGCCAACAGCGTATCTCTGGACAATTTTTTCTGTCAAATTTTGACCCGCGAGGGCCCTTGGGGTGGTTGAGAATAAACGAACTGAGTTTCGACTTAGACTCATGATGAAGAATATTAAAATGTGACTTGATTTGAGATTTTATCAAGGTCGGAAAGTGTTAGTCACAATCTGAAAAATTATTTGAGATGACATATTTTCGCGAGTTTTATCAAATTTTTTTTCAACCAATTAAACTGCTTTGATTATTCAACTTTTGGAAGGAAAATGTGTGTATTGTGATGGTGAATGAGATTGATTGCCTTGAGTTGACTTACTCAAGAGTCAACTTCAATTTAGAATAAACAAAAGTCTACTACCAGTAAAATATAAAATGTTTAATGTTTATTGATTATGTAAACAGGTCAAAAGGTTCCTAGTATCTACTTCAGTTAACTACTATCTAGGTTGTAACAGTCTAGTCACTCGCAGCACTTCTGGCTCTTACTTATGACTTTAAGTAATTAGGTGATAATGAATCATGATATTAATTTTACATTTCAAAGTTTAATAATAGAAAGATCATATATTCTATGGACTAGCCATTGTTATCAGCGAACTTTGCTGTAACTTAATACGTGTAACTGAAATAAAAGTGGGTATCTATTCTGATGGGATATCAGTGGTGTCTTTAGAGATTTGTAGACCAGCATAGTTGAACATTTCATAAGAAAGCTCGTTGATACCAAGTTCGCAAGTTTTGTAATCAGAGCCAAAGAATTGCCAATCTTCAGTATCATATTCGTAGTGCATAGTTTGTTTGATATCTTGAACTTGAGCAACATCAAAATAATTGTATGGAGTTAAGACGAATGAAGATTGAGCAGTGTTGAAAACAGTGATTGGAACATCTTGAGTGTTTGGTAAATGATGTAAACCTAAGTTAACCCAAGCAACAACATCTTCACCGACTAAGTTTTCACTATCAAAGAACTTATTGAATTGAACAGTTGGGTTGAATAAGTCGTGATGATTTAAAGCATGAGAAGAGTATGGCTCTGTATCTTTTCTGACAGTGAATGAAACATCATCAACGGCCCATTGAGCTTGGTTAATAACAACATTGGAATGATCAACAACTCTATGAATTGGAGAAGCACCTGGAACAATTCTGTAAGCTCTTGGTTGACCCCAACTATTGACTTCCTCGGTTGATTCAACTAATAAGGCACCAGCACCATTAGCTGGCCATTGAAGTCTTGATTCATCTTCATTTTCAATAACTGATCTAACTCTTTGTTTGGTGTTGTACACTTTAGTTGGAGCCCAGAAGAAAGTTTCTTCTTTTTGAACAAAGGCAGTGTTACTAATAGTATTATTAGTACCACCAATATCAAAATCAACTTTGTAATTCAAGACATGATCATGGAAAGAACCAGCTAAAGTTTCACCAATCTTGTAACCGAATGGGAATGAACTTTCTTCACTTTGGTAGTAAGAACCTTGAATGTAACCGGCAGCACGAACAGAAACTTCAATGGTACCATCTAAGAAGAATTTGTAGTTGAAATTGTAATCATAATTACCAATGGTAGTAACAGTTCTTACAGCAAAAACGGTGTTTCTGGTAACTGAAGTGTAAGAGGATGCAGTGTGTCTAGATAATGGATAATCTTCACTAAATTCGTAAGCACAGTAAGAGTTGTTTTGGTAAAAGTTATTACCATAAGTGTGCCATGAAACATTGAAGAATTCAGCATTGTAAGGACAATCATAACCTGGAATCAAACCCCAAGCTTCATTACCAAAACCGTACACAGAATCTAAGAAAGCAGTATTCATTTGGAATGGATCATCACCGGAATATTCAGCAAGAGCTTCTTGTAAACCTAACTCGTAAATGATTCTTTCACCTTTGAACTTGATATCATATAAAGTCATACCATGATCTCTGTCCCATGAGATGTAAAACTCCCAGTCCATCCAAGTGAAATATCTTTCTTCCTCACTATATTTCCAACGTCTACCATTTGGTTCAACTTGAGCTGGTGGTAACTTATCATCTAATTCTCTGCCACCAGCAACGTAGGTTGGATTAGTCCATGATGAGTCACTAATATCAGTTTGCAATTTACTTTTAACTTCACCATTGTTGAAAGCTTCAATAAATGATTCAGTTGAGGTGTACATAACACCATCGTAGACCCATTTCAGAATTTCATAATCTTCATAATCCCTACCTGTGACATTGGCTTGAATGTATAAACCACGGTTCAAAATATCAGAAGCATCATATTTATTGTTACCAAAGAAAGAACCCCAAGCAATTAAACTTTTGGTCTCTTCATCATATTGGTGAGGAGAGGTTAGCCAAACATTCAAAACTGATTCATCAGAACCATAAACTGCAGGATCACCAGTAAGGTTAGCAATAACAGGAGCAATATCATCCGCACTTAATGCTTTAACTAAGAATTTGTTAGCTTGTCTAGATCTGTTAGAATCTCTGTAACCTCTATGAAAATCAACACTATCTTTGGCGTTCAACCAATCTAAATGAGTAATAGTGGACTCCTCAGTAACTGGTAATGGACCAATTTGAAAAATTTGAGTATAACCATCTGGATACTCTTCACGAGCAAAATCTTCGCCACCGAAGAAAACAACAGCTTTAGCATAACGAGCAGGAGCTTCACCATCACCATCTAAGTAGGCTAATGCATCAGTCTTGTTTGGTCTAATTAATTCTAGCCAAATCAAGTAATTGTCATACAAAGTACTGTTCTTGAAGTAAGTTAAGTTGTATGATTCCGTAATGAAATCATAAGCGGTCTTAGCTTCAACCTCATCTAACTCAGCAAAGATATTAACCTTTCCAGGAACAGCAGGCTCTGGAACTGAGTAGTCACATGAAGAAGTGAAGTCTTCAGCTCTTTTTTGATAAAATTGGGAAAGTTTGGAATGAGCGTCAGCTTTGGCTTTGGCATTAGCCAATGGCATAGCAGTAGTTAATGAAGCAATTGCTGAAATGGCAATTGACCAGGAGGCAATTTTCATTTTGTTGAGTTCTTACTAGTGATGATAATAACTTCACAATTTCAAAATAGAGGAAAGATACCGCCTTTTATAATCAAATATTCTTATATTTTATCAATTAGTATAAGTGAAGGAAGCACTTGCTGTATCAAGTTCCTTATCTCTATTTGAAGTTGGAGCAATGATTAATATATGTAAAATATAATTGGGTTGGATAACTAACAGTGGTATTCTAAAAGTATAAGCTGTAAAAAGATTATTTTATGTAGAGACATTTTGTAATTAATGCATCCTGCACCTTCTTATCTTAAAAAAAGGGGACTATAAGAATGGGCTTTGGGTGAGTGTCTGTGTTTGTATGTCTTTGAACGGCTTAATATACCGTAAGAAAGTCATTTTTCCAGATTCTAATTTACAAGATTTCGTTTATTTAGATTGAATTTCTTAATTCGGATAAATCATCGTTATCATTCTTATTTTTTGTGACAGGCTGACTGACGGATTTGGAAAGATTGAAAGTACTGGATATATTCGAATTTTATTGAAGATCAATTCAGATTAGGGAGATCTTGAATAGTCTCTGAATTGTAGAGATAGAGCAACTGAATCAACTTAAGTTCCAACAAAGAACTGTGGTGCTCTTCGAGTTTATTTTGATCAATCTTTAAGGTTCTCTTTGACAGCTTCTGTTTAAAGAGTTTGCATAATAAGATGTCAAGGCTACCATAACAAGAGCAAATTATTACACGAGATTTAAAATTCGAGCAAAAAAAGCACTAAAATCGAGGCTTTACATTTCTCGAATTATCGTTTGTTGATCTCTCATATATTTTCTTGACTAGTCTTGACTAGTCTTGAGTCTTGGAGGCTTGAAATGCATAATCCTTTTAAGTTCAAGAAAGTTTTTATACACAGGTGACAGCCCAGATGTCTAGTGCTATTGAATTAGTTAGAAACACACACACTGATTCGCTAGTCCCTACTCTCGAGCTAGCCAGCCTGTGATAAGCTCTACAAGTGGAGTTACAGCTTGCATGCATTACTAGCTTACTAATTATAACTGATTATGTATTGCATTTCTCCTCATCATCTACAGTCAAACAGGCCAGTTATTACAGATACGCATAATTCTAAGGATAATCACCAGCAGCTATTCTTAGAAAAAACTCTACAGTACTACTTTTATATCGATTGAAATTGAATAAATAGAAGAGTGTTGAATATATATTCAAGAAAATTGTTTAAATCAAAGACGATCAATTTCAGCTTAGATATTTAGTTAGTCAATCTTTGTATACTTCATCCTTCCAATACATATATATATATATATATAACTCAGAAAAATAAAAAGGTGATATGTAAATCTCTAGCTGTAAATATTATTCTTTTAATTTAAATACATACATAGTAAAAAAAAGATTAATAATTGTGTCTTTTTACTTTTAAAGATAATGAAAAAATATCTAAAAAGGGTATTAAAAATCTATTACATAAATCTGTATCTAGTGTTTCAACTTTCAATGAATTTTGAAGAGTCAAGGATAAGTGGATGGTTAAGGCGGACTAGTACAGTATCATTTTCTGGCATTTGGTCGTCTCTTCAAAGTCGATTTATCTCCGTTCATTTTATCTGGGGAATAACAATATGTTTTGAGTTTATCACTCTTGATTAGTATTTCTTAATTTCTGAGGTGTTTCTTCCTAAGTAATTTGATATGCCCAGCTAGGGTCTATAAATTGAATTCACAATTGTTACTTGTTGAAGCAAAGTAATATTAATTTCTATTTCTTATCTTCTCCTTAAGGTTTTAATCTCTAATTAATCTCATTGCAAAAGATCAGATATCAATAATACAGTTGAGTTTTCGGTACCGTAAGCACCGGAACCAGTAACAGAAAAACTCTATAAGGAAAGTAAAATACGTTACGGTGTATTAGAATCCAGATACAAGTCAGAAAGAGATGGAGTGTAAGATTCATATATTCACAAATTCATCGAATTATCAGCAAAGAGGAAAAAAGCAATAACTGGTTCTAAGTCTTAAGTATGATGCTAATAAATTCGTAGTTATGGACCATCTATTAAACTCTTGCTAACTGACAGCATTTTACTTAGTCGTAGATAATATAGTACATTGAATACATTTATGATTTGAGATATAAACTATATAGAGAAGAAGGAGTTGTCCAGTATATTCACGTTGACACCGATGATTCAACTGAGATGTTCCAGTGTAACTGAGGAAGGCTTTATGTAGCTGTACAAATGGTTAAAGGCACTCTTCGTTGACAATTACCTTCGTGATCAGCTTGCGCGTACTTGATCATTAGCATTCAATGTTGAACAAGCACTGCGAATGAATGATAAGTTTACAGTTATTAAGTCATCCAAGTTGAATTTTCAATAGTAGACAGTAACTCAGAACGGACCGAATTGAAAAGTTTTCCTGTAACTATCTGGGAATCCTTCTAAAGCGTAATCCTTACCACCAAATAAGACGGCCGCTCTAGCATAGCACTTCTCCATTTTCATCCAAGTAAGAGAAAGCATCTGTTTTGTTTGGTCTAATTAATCAATCCAGACTAAGCAATTGTCATATATAAAGTTGCATCCCAATAGTATGTTGAGCTATCAGATTCAGCCAACAAATTATAAGCTGAATAAGCTTCATCTTCAGTACTATCTCAGCAAGAACATTTTTGAAGGGACAGTAGAAACTGTAACTAAGTGTTCACAAGATGAATCTTGAAAAAAAAGTTGAAAATCTGAGGTGTTAACTCTAGTCCTTTTCTTATGTTGGTATAAAGAAATAACACAGGCGAAGAAAGTAATCTCTTAATGAAATGTAGTAAAGATTAATTCCTGAGAATGATCACTGATCAGACTTTGACCAATCTCAGGAAGTGGGTAGGATTTATACTTGATATTCATGGAGTCTTAACTCTTGGTCTCTCAGGTTAAAGTGAGAGCTTATTAACCTTGAAGAGCAGAGAATGTTTAGAACTAAGGTCATACTGGCAATTAGACATTATGATTTGAGTGACTCACAACATTAACAAAGATGTATCATTTATGGATCCTCATCTTATGGGCGGGTGGAGAAAATGTAAAAGGTTTCGCATGATGGAAATTGTTTTTCTGTATTAAACTTATCCTGGTGGGCGGTGGCTACGGGGGTAATCTGATCAGAGCAATAAGAGTTTTTACTGCATACGCCGCTATAGTTAATCTTTCAACCTCCGGTATTATTTTCACAGTTCTAGTTCACTTATAGATAGATATAGTGGCAATGAGCCTATATCGCCGCCTATAATATAGCTGGCCTGTACAGTCAGATGGGACATGTATGTTTCTGTAGACATATGCGCTGCTTAATCTTATATTTGGCCAAGAAGTTTCGAGAAAAGAGAAATTCTGGGCCCGTTTTTGACTTATCTTCAAGATTTATGTCCTAATCTGTTCAGCTTGGCTATATTGGGGGTGTCTCCTTATCAAGCGTTCGCGAAATATCTTCAAACTTGAAGTATTCCGTGGCAGCTCGTTAAAATATGAGCTAATAAATTGTTATGTTTAAGGTTAAAAATTCTGAATGAGGGTCCTTGTTGACTGGACCCTTTTTAAAGCGATCTTACGGTAATGAGCATTATTTTTAGCGCCTTTTCGAGGATATTGTAGTTAGGCATCAACTGAATTTTGAACGGCCTTGTGTATCGCATTGGAGCTCCGTGTTTGGCAAACTGAGTATATCGTTATCTCAAATCCTAAAAACGTATTACTAATTTGATTAGATAATACGTATTTTTTTGCATTTATGCAATGATAAGAGTTTCACCGCCTGAGCGAACCACTACTAGAACTTGTATATATGCTGTTTATTTTAATGATTTTTCTGAGCTCTTACCTTAGAGCTAGCTCTATTATCGAACTTTAGACTTCTTGAATTGTAGTATGATATAGCTACATCTATAAGGAGTTATAGTTAATTAACTCAGTTTCAACTTCCCAACGTATATAGTCAACTAAGTAGGTCATTGTTTTACATTCAAGACTTGCATATATACATTTGTATAATCTATCTTTAGTCTCTCGGTTATATCTGATAGATCAAATACTTCACCCGAAGTTTCACCATAATTGGGTTTGGATATCATTGAAGGACTCGAATGTACTAAATATGGACTTCACTTAAATTATCAATCAAGTTTCAGACTAAATCTCTAGTTGAGTCAGCTGCGGGACGAATATATGGAATAGCAATAGACTTGTAAGTTGTTAAAAGAATAGGCTTTGGGGTTTGATTCAAAGAACAAACAAGCTAAAAAGAAGTCATTAAGTATATTTATATAGCTTTTCAATTATAGAATAAGTAGATAAATCCAGAAGGTAGAGCCTTACTACATAGTAATCTGCTAACTATCGAAAATATAGTATTCTAACTCTCTTTCATTTATGATACTTTAGGAATAAATATCGATTTTAGGAAACTACAAAAGTAAGACTTCTTTGCGCGCTATGTTCCAGAATTCAGCGCTCTTGGGGAATATATTCAATTGAAGCTTGCAAGAGGTAAACTATGTTATATTCAAAGAGGTTTTCTTTGTTGTGATTGTATTATTTCACTCTTGAGTCTTGGCTTGTCCTTCGTATCCTATCCAGTCTACAGCTATTGATATATTCATATTATCAGATTTGAGGCAAAATTGAGTCTAAGTGTTGCTTGCAATGATTAAATACGAAAACTACATCCTGAAGATCAAAAATAATATCCCATTGATAATTATTATATAATTAAAAGCGAAGTTGTTTTAACTAAATACGTAAAGTTTGGGTATCAAGCTCTATATCTAAACTGAAGGAATATTAGTAGAGTCTTTTGAGACGGAAATACCATTATAGCTAATAGCATCATAAGTCAATTCTTCAATGCCGACACCACAGGTTTGGTAATCAGAGCCAAAGAATTCCCATTCTTCATTTTCGTAAGTGTAAACCATGGTTTGTTTGATATCTTGAATTTGGGCAGCATCAAAGTAATTGTATGGAGTTAAGATAAATGAAGATTGAGCAGTGTTGAAAACAGTGATTGGAACATCTTGAGTGTTTGGTAAATGATGTAAACCTAAGTTAACCCAAGCAACAACATCCTCACCTGCTAAGTTTTCACCATCAAAGAACTTATTGAATTGAACAGTTGGATCATAGATATCATGTGCATTTAAAGCATTTGATGAATGAGGTTCTGAATCTTTATGTAAAGTGAATGAAACATCATCATTGGCCCATTGAGCTTGGTTAACTAAAGTAATTGAATGGTCAGTAATTCTGTGAACTGGAGAGGCACCTGGAACAATTCTGTATGCTTTTGGTTGACCCCAAGCATTAACTTTATCAGTAGATTCAACTAATAAAGCACCAGCGCCATTCGCAGGCCATGTAAATCTTGATTCATCCTCATTTTCAACAATAGATCTAACTCTTTGTTTGGTGTTGTAAATTTTACCTGGAGCCCATGGGAATTCATGTTCCTTTTGGATGAATTCAGTATTGGTGATAGTATTGTTGGTACCAGCAATATCAAAATCAACTTTCCAATTTAAGACATGATCATGGAAAGAACCTGATAAAGTTTCACCAATTCTGTAACCGAATGGGAATGAGACTTCATCACTTTGATAGTAAGAACCTTGAATGAAACCAGCAGCACGAACTGAAACTTCAATAGTACCATCGAAATGGAATTTGTATGAGAAGTTATAATCGTAGTTACCAATGGTACCAACATTTCTAACGACAAAGGCAGTATTTCTAGTAACAGTAGTAGATGAAGAGGCAGTGTGTCTAGACATTGGGTAGTCTTCAGTAAATTCATAAGCACAGTAGGAGTTGTTGTGGTAATTGTTATCACCAAGTGAGTGCCATGAGACATTAAAGAATTCAGCATTGTATGGACAATCATAACCTGGAATCAACCCCCAAGCTTCATTACCAAAACCGTAAGCGGAATCCATGAAAACAGTGTGCATTTGAAATGGATCATCACCAGAGTATTCAGCAATAGCTTCTTGTAAACCTAATTCATAAATGATTCTTTCACCTTTAAATTTGATATCATATAATGTCATACCACGATCTCTATCCCATGAAATGTAAAATTCCCAATCTAACCAAGTGAAGTATCTTTCTTCTTCACTGTATCTCCAACGTCTTCCGTTTGGCTCAATTTGAGTTGGAGGTAATTTTTCATCTAATTCTCTACCACCAGCAACGTATGATGGGTTAGTCCATGATGAGTTAGCAAGATCGGTTTGTGCCATGATGGTAAAATCTTCACTGTTGTAAGCTTCAATAAACTCTTCAGTGGAGCGATATAACTTGTTTCCATAGAACCATTTCATAATAGAATAATTAGATGGGTCTCTACCAGTCATGTTAATTAACATGTATAGACCTTGTTGTAAAATATCATCAGCATTGTACTCATTTTGACCAAAGAAGGTAGCCCAAGAGCTCGATGTTTGAGTTTCTTCATCCCATTGTAAAGGATCAGTCCACCAAACGTCAATAGTGGAGTTTTCAGAGCCATATTTAGGGGATCCAGTAATAGCAGTGATGACTTCAGCAAGTGGTTCTTCAACTAACAATCCAGCAACAAACTCGTGTGTGGTGTCCCATCTTAAACCATCTTGGAAACCGACATGAAAATCAACTTGATCTTTAGCATTCATCCAAGTTAATCTTTCAATTGTAGAATTTTCCGTAACTGGTAATGGACCAACTTGGAATGTTTGCCAGTAACCATTTGGGTATTCTTCTAAAGCATGATCTTCACCACCAAAGAAAACAGTCGCTTTAGCATAACGATCTGGAGCTTCTCCATCTTCGTCCAAGTAAGATAGAGCATCTGTTTTGTTTGGTCTAATTAGTTCAATCCAGACTAAGTAATTGTCATATAAAGTAGCATCACCATAGTAAGTCAAGTTATACTCTTTTGTTAAGAAATCATAACCTGATTTAGCTTCTTCATCAGTTAATTCAGCAAAAATGTTGGATTTTGGAGGAACAGCAGGATCTGGAGTTGAGTATTCACAAGCTGAAGTCAAATTTTCATCTCTTTTGAGGAAATTGTTGGAAATTTGAAAGTGGGAGTTAGCTCTGGCTTTAGCTCTGGCTTGTGATAAAGGAATGGCAGTTGCTAATGAAGCAATTGCAGAAACTGCAACAGACAAAGAAAGTAACTTCATATTGTTGTAGTGCTGGTTGATGAGTATAAAACATTACTGGAAGTTGTAAAAATTGGGAGGTGACTTTCAGTATTTATACTTCCAATTTTCAATAAACTATTTGAATTCGAGTCCTCGATTCAAGATGATCTTGATAATTTAGGCCCTGGTTTCGAAATGTAATTTAACCGCTGCCGGGAAGATTTTTTGTCTCATAAAATGTGATTGACATTTGTCCCATGTCCCGCGATTTTGAACTGTTTCTGTTACCTTGTGGGAAATCTGATAAAAAATCCATGACTACATGCTTCTTATCTTATGTGGGTGAGATACTAGGGGGTAATTCACTTATTGAGTTGAAATTGATGCAATTCACAAAGATTAACGCTTCAATTACTTAAGTTGAACTCATAGGGGAAGCAGTGAGCACGCTACCCTGAATTTTGAAATGATGAATCTATGGTCATGCGGCTGGACCCTGGTGCTTTTAAAAATAAGCTGTGTAGATCCAATAGTATGGTAATAAGCTACAGACCCCATTCAAACCAAATCATACAGCTTCACTTCTTTTTTGAACAGCTATACGTATTCGTAGTTTGAATTTATGATATTTCATCACTCATGAGTCATGTACATTGATTAAGATTCTTCTTGAGTTTTGTCCAGCTTGGTGGGCTTGGTAGCCTTGTAGAAGCTTGGCAGTGATAACAAGTTTGAATTATCCTATCTTGAGATTTTGTATACATGATTGAACTGCGGAGCTATTTTAAGCTGTGAGTCTCGAGCGACGAGCTTCAAAGTTCAATTACTGTTGACTGGCCCTTAAGTATCGAGTATTGACTTTGTCCATATTCTAGGGTCTTCTCAAGGGATTAGTATGTACATTTAATTTTTGCATATATTGATAACTGAACCCTCAAAGCATATAAAGAAAAAAATATATAATTTAAAATCCAGACTCCCAAATCACAATATGGCGGCTGATCAAGGTTTGCGGTCATAGATTTCGGACTTTTTTCCTATCTCAAACCTTTTAAGAGCTAAAATTAAAGTCCCCTCATTTGATATAGCAGATGTCTCTTGAGTCTATGAATTAGATGCAAATATGTGGTAACGATTGGACAATATTTTCTGGATAAGGAAAACAACTTCCCTGAATCAAAGTTTTAATTCAAGACTACATATATAGCAATTGCGGTAATTAGGTTCTACTTGCTATAAATTGTCTTTATGTAATATGTATCCTGAACTGGTCTAATCTGGAATGTGAGCTACACATGTGTAAATATTTTAATTCAAACAAATCTAGGACTGTACATGTAAGTATGTAACTCCAAATTTGGAACGCTCTTTTACAGATTTAGTTAAGGCCCATGGGCCATGAGCCATGATTATTTATTGAGCTGCTGTGTCTATTATAGTAAGAGCTTGAAATATTCATAAGTGCAATTATCAACTTTTTTTGTTTCCAAATTCAAAAAAGTTCAAAATATCTACTAACCCTTGGGTCCAGACTCCAGGGTCCAGTTTTTGTTGGAGAACCCAGATGATCTGAGATTCAAATTTCTCTCAGATTAAAGAAAACTTATTATTTTGTCTCGTTGCGATGTAGTTTTACATTTTAGTTAGAAGAGCCGTATCTGTCTGTTTTTAGATACAGATCAATATATTTGAATCTGGATGATCAGAATTGACTATTTTAGCTAAAGAAATTTATCTGATCTTGAACAAAGGCAATCCCATTTCAAGCAAATTTTTCTTGTATATTTTACAAGTCAATGCGGAAACTCTATCAGTGGGATTAGTTATCCTGATATTTGAAATCAATACAATATCACCATCTGAATAAAGTTTATCTTTAACCAATAAGTTACTATCTTCTAACCCTATTAGTAGAGGAGTAGCAAAGCCATTTTGAATAGCACAGATTTTAAACTGAAAGCCAAAGATGATGGACTCGAGAGGGCTTTTGAGCCCAATTATCTGGACATTTTGACCCCCTGATGCGTGATGTTTTTTGAGATTTCTGTAATATTGTAGCAACGTCTTTTTAAGATAGCTAGGTGATTCAAAATGAACTTTAGCAGTGTTTTCATTTGCTTCGAAAGATTCAAATAAAATGCTCATCTGTTCGAAATCATTTTCAGTTTTCATTAGTTTCAGATATCTTCTTAGTGATGCATGGTCTAAAACATTCCAAATAGATATTATTTTCAGAACTGAATCATTTTGTAGCTCATTATAGATCAAAGCCACAAAAAATCCAAAATTTTCATAACATTTAGTGAAATGGTATTTCAATAATGAGTTCCCTCTATCTGTTAATTGGACTCCTTTGAAGTTTGGCTTCAATTGTAGTATACCCAGATAAATTAATTGGTTGATGCATGATCTTAATATTTCTTCATCTGGTTTAGAAATAAACACAAAATCTTCAATTTCATATGAGTGAAGACTCAATAATCTGAACAAGCCTGGTAAATAATATACCAGTCCAGAACCATTTTTGATTCCAGTTTCACTGCTATTTAATGTAGCTTTATCTGCGAGAACAAAATACTTCATATCATCCATTTTTGTTGTTGACAAAACTGCTTCTGAGTTTTGACGAATTCTATGAAGGCTAGTCTTAATGGTATCTATAATATTGATAGATGGGTTGATTTGATCTGCTCTAACGGTTGAAATCAAACCTGAATCTATTATGTACTTGACAAAATTCTTCTTGTTGAGGTTAACAAAGACAGTGGCAGATTCTGCAAATATCAACTTCCTGGCGGAAGTATTTGATGTATAATCTTCAACATTTCGAACAATTGAGTATTCTGTTGATATTATATTATGATTCTTTAAAAATTCAAGATCATCAGATGCTGGTAGAAGTATCAGTATATCACTTGCTGTTTGGTCTAATGAAAAAATTGTGTTGATAGCCTGAATAATATCTCTGTGATAATTTTTTGAATTGTTGTAGTAAAATTCAATATTCAGTAAAGTCTTCAAATTCATTTCAAAAACTTTAAATTTGGTTTTGAGGAATTCTGAATAAAGTTCCAGATTATCTGTCGACTTTAAAAGTATTAAACAGTTCCGCATCTTTATCCCAAAATTAACTATAGCACCAAATACCAAATCTGTAATTAATTCTCTTTCATCCATACCATCAAACACAACCAAAGCAAACTGTGAGATAAACTGTGAGTTATTTAGCATACTAAACCACAAAAGGTCATAAGTGACCCAGCATATATCACCAAATACTTTCAAATCTGTGTAATTGTCTTCATTAATTTTATAGTTGGATATGTATTCTAGTTTTTTATTGTCACAAACAAATAAAACTTTTTCTTCAAATTTACTGTCGATGAGTTGTAAAATTGGTATTGGCCCAAAATTCGGTAGTATCACAATATCATTGTTTTCTAATTGATATAATAGGCTGTTGATATTCTCTTCGAGAACTTCCATTCCCTTGGATTTGTGACAAAGTTGGATTTGATTCTTGATTCGACAAGTGAATCATGAATAAATAATAGTAATATTTTTTGATTACGTAATTTCTAGTGGTTATGAGTTATGAGCTATTTATTAACTATGTAGTAAGACTCGTCACTCACCTCTGATCAAAGTCTATCAAGTAGATACCTTTCGCAGTCTACAATTTGGTTCAAAGGTATCTTGATTCATAATTGTTATCTTTGAAATAAGCTAAACTAAAAAGGGGTGTGCCTTAAACTTCTAGAACTCTCACCATCCATAATTTTCAGTGTGTAAGTAAACTTCATCAACGTTACCACTCAAGACTTGGTTTTGTAAAAGAGAGGCTGCATTACCAACGTCTATCTGTAAAGACGGAGTTCCTGAAACTATAATTACATTCTTTGAGAGTAGTGGGGTATCTGCGATGTAGTCTTTTATGATAGGTTTGTTTCCATAATAAATATTCAAATATTCAGTGTAAGTCTCGCTATTAACAGAGACTGCACTACCTCTGTTCTCTCTCTTATTGCTTTGTATATCTAGATCCCAACTCTCTATAGCTTGCAATTCGTTTCTTGTTTTAATGAGTTTTGATCTTTCCCCATTTGAAGAAGATGTGACAAAAATGTTGATGTTGAAAATCTGTAGAGCAGCTGGGTTTTTATCTAGAACGGTTTCAATTAGATTGATTAGCTGATCTTTTATACTGTCAATCACTTCAAAGTTGGGTATTATCCAAGTGAAATCCACAGATTTGACTTGATTACTTGAATTTGTGATATTTTGTGCAACATATAACATGAATGGTAAAGTAACTGAGATACCAGTCCCAGAAGCAACTAGGATTAACTTATCAAAAGCTAAAGAGTCCCGATTCAGACCACCAAAAGCACCATCAATATAAACTTTCATTTTCTTTCTTGAATCAGTTTCATTAGCGACATTATCGTAAATTTTTCTAGTTAAACCTTTTTGTGGTCTAACAACTAATTTCAATGTGCTTTCACCTTCAATAGTTGGAATTGAAAGGATTGAGAATGGATGATTGTCTATAGTATGAATACCACTCATAAATCTAATTAGAATGTGCTGACCAGGTTTCCAAAATAACTCCTTTCGAGTTTTGATAGGAACTATAACTTCAAATAGATTGTTTCCTAAAATAGAAACAATAGCTTCTTTGTGTTTGAAAGTAAAAGAGTTGGCTTTGAACGACGACTTCAGTATGATTCTAAACAACATTTGAACAGCCCAAAAACCAATACTGGCCCAAATATAGTACAATCCAATATTACCATGAACATGCCATGCCAAAGTACCGAAGTAAGCTAAGCCTAGTATCCAATGACAATGCCAAAATAGTTCATAGATATAACCTCTGACAAATCTAAGACTTGAGAGACAAATCAAGAGTAGAAATAACAATGGCTGAAATCCATTTCTGATCGAAGGTTCTTCACTCCAATGTTGGCGCATTTTTGACGTACCACCTTCTCTATAATCTTGAACAAAATATGGAGCACAATGAGCAATAGCGAAAAACAATGATCCCCAGCCTAAATATTGATGGAAGATATTCAACTTTTCATAACTAATACCAGTGATTGCACTAATAATATTTGTCTTACCCGACATTATAATTAAAAATGGAGTCATTGTCATGGTAATTATACCAGTTCTTTGAGATATTGGTGGATGTCCGAAGCCAGAGCAGCCTCTATACCACTCTCTTGGAATAAAAGCGTAACAGACTGTGAATATTGTTGTCATTAATATAATAATTAACGTTCCAATTGATGGAGGTAGACCAGTTATTCTTGAAAATAAGATAGGTAACTTTTTATACGAAATTTTTCTTGAAAGTGCTATGAGATTATTGATGAGCCTTAGCCTAGTCTTGTTGTGATCTTTATATCTTGAATGTCTGTCTATCATTATGTAGTAAACTTTCCTTATTGTGAACAACACTAATAGAGCTGCTGCAAAGCAGATACAAAGAACTGAAAAAGAATTCTGATCCAACTGTTCATTTGATAATGTTGTATATTGTATGTAGCGTGACGTCCCCACATCTGCAATACAGTCAATGTCCTTGTAGACAACCATTTGATACAAAAGGGACTATTTGATACTGTGATATAATTCCTGAATTGTGATGGGGAATTAGGAATTACAGAAATCTTAAAGATTTATCAATTGATAAATTTGATATAAATTAACGATCAGATTAATTAGTCATAAAAGATAAGAAGCAGGTAACTTGTAGGCCCTCTCATGGTCTCATGGTCGATGGGCAGATATTTTGATCAGTAAACTGGTCGATAACTGGAGGAAAAATTCGTCATGGCCCATGTGTAATAATTTTGTCTCTGCATAAGCCATGCACTTTCATGTATTCCAGGCGTAATTTAGGTTTATTTTTTAAAATTTTAGTCGGTACTGATCCGGTAATTTTGGCGAGTTATCAGATCGGGAAACTTCAAAACCCTCATCAATTAAAGGTTAAAGCTTCAGATTTCAAATTTTAGAGATAGTCAATCGAGAAATTTGTCCCAAACAAGTTTCGGGCCGCTGATCTTTCTATTTCTAATTAAATGGTACATAAGTACAATTAACAAAACTGTCTACAATAAGTTACAAACATATATGTACTTGCAAGCATCTGATTTTTGCATGACCATATATTGGACCAGTCAGACTTCAACAATCGATTCACTATCAGGGATCAGTGCTGTTTATCCTCAACGTTCGTACGATGTTTAAAAATTAAAATCATACAAGCAGTTGAATTTCAAAAGTCAAACTGTGAATGTGTCTGTTTAATCCCTACTTCAGACTAGCACATAGTATAGTTCAAACTCAATACTGTTTGTTCATGTTTTATATAACATACAATATCAGAAATATTTTTTTTTCTCTGTAAAAGATGGTAAACCTGTAGCAAGTTAGACTAGTGTATATCAGGAGCAAACAGAGGGCTGAAGTACAAACTTCACACTAGTATTATTAGTATATCCGTTCATTATTCAAAAGAACTTCCCCTCCGAGTTCCAACTTCAATTTTCAAATGGGTATAATCTTGTATAATTGAAATAACAGTTATATTTGTAATATTTCTCGAAGAAATAGGCAAGTATTATTCAATTCAAATTACTACATAATCATTTAAAGATTAGAGCTAGTGTCTTATATATTCATATTAGTGTATTATTAGATTAAGGTAAAATTAAAGGGTAAGTAAAGTAATGATTATTTTTCATCTGATGATTTGATTTGATCATCAATGTTGTTGAATTCTGGAGAAGCAGATTTATGAGATTTATGAGATCTAACTGGTTCTGGAATGTACATGGTATCTTCTTGATAAGTGAACTCACCAATTTGAACTAAATCGGTACCTAATTCCTCTTCTTCAGCAGATAATCTTAATTTTAAGAATGGGACTCTGTCCATAGCTAATAAGATGATTGCAGTAACGACTGAAGAGTAAGCAGCAACGGTCACTAAACCAGCTAATTGATAACCTAATTGAACCCAGTGATGATTCAACCAACCACCATTAATTTGGGTAGAGCCATCTAAAGCTGCAACGTAATCAGCCGCAAAGATACCAGTTAAAGCAGCACCAACGGCACCACCAACACCGTGTAAAGCCCAAACATCAACACCATCATCAATACCAATAACACCTTTTAAGTCAATGGCAAAGTTACAAGCAGCAGCACCCAAAGCACCAATCGGAATTGAAGCCCAAACTGGAACGTAACCAGCAGCTGGAGTAATAGCAACTAAACCAGCAACAATACCTGAACATAAACCAACAGTAGTCCATTTACCTTGGCCTTTAAGACCACCATATCTGAAGTAGTCGATGAACATCCAAGTTAAACCACCAACGGCAGCAGCTAAGTTGGTGTTTACACAAGAAAACCAAGCTCTAATGGTAGCATTACCAGCTGAACCACCGTTGAAACCGAACCATCCGAACCACAAGAAAGCAACACCTAAAACAACAGAGGTAACTGAATGTGGTTTATATTTTGGTAAGGATTTGGCAACTGGATCATTTCTTTTACCTAAGATTAAGGCGTACATTAAAGCACCATGACCGGAAGCAATGTGAACTGGGCCACCACCAGCGTAATCTAATTCACCTAATTTTGCTAACCAACCACCAGCGTTCCAAGTCCAACAAGCAATTGGACAGTAGACAATACTCAACCAAATGAAGACGAATAACATCATTGGACCTAATCTAGCTCTTTCACAAGCACCACCAACCATTAAACAGGCAGTAACGGCAGCAAACATACCTTGGTAGAAGGCGAATAAAGTGTCTGGTAAAGCACTGACAGTAGATGGAGCACCTAGAACGTTTCTGAAACCGATGTATTGTAAAGAGCCAATAAATTCAGATTTGACGTTAGGAGAAAAGGCTAAAGAGTAACCCCAGAAGAACCATTGGAAAGTGGAGACACAGGCAGTCATCATGACGGCCCATAATAAGGATAAAGCATGCTTCTTTCTTGCCATACCAGAGTACAACAAACCAACACCGAAAATCATAAGGAAGACTAAAACGGCAGCAACACCAATCCAAACCATGTTAGCTAAGTCAAATTGAGTGTTTAAGTCAACTGTAAGAGAGTCACCACCGGTACCAACACCGGTTAAACCTGAATCATCAGTAGTAGTATCTGACATATTAATGTGAAACTATAATGATTAATGAAAGTATGGATTAAAGAAAGGGGAAAAAGAAAAGAAACATAAACAAAAACCCTTTGATTAGATTGATGGGATTTTGATATTTTATATAATCTGCAATATTTTGATTTGTCCCATTTGGAGGGTGAATCTTTTTCTAAAAATCCGATTTGTTTGCAAATTCTCGCACTTGCATTATCAAAATCCGACCAAGGTAGAAAAGGCAGTCTAGTTTTATAGTGAAAAGACAAGATCAGCCAAGGTCTTCAGAAACGGGAAAACGAATTCCATATAGGTCTTGTACAATGGTTGCCCCGCCATGGACTTTGATTGGGCAGCTGGACGATCTCAAATTACGTAGTTTCAAACTCTCTTTCAAGGATTTGTCTACAGACTTCGACAACTTTTTTGAGGAAATCTAGAAATGTGAAAAATTTTGTCTTATCTCTTATCTTTATCTTTTCTTCCGAATTGGGAAAAAAACTCCCTAGCTACAGTGCTCGCTCAATTTAGCATAATCGTTATACAATTTAGGCTGTTGCCAGTGGGCACTGTCGTTACTAGTTGTTACTAAATTCGTAGTCTCTCCTGAGTATATCCGCTTATCATATAAGCTTCGAGGAGCTGTCGATCCAGTACATCACGATTTGATTATATATATAATTATCAACACTTTAAGGTCTACTGATATGGAGTATTATTTGAGCCTTACTTTCTAACTAATAGGATCTTAGCAGCTTTATCTCTCTTTTCAATTGTGAGTCTGTGAATTTAATCATCACTCGACTTGTCAGGACGAAATTGGAATGATTACCTAACACCGATCTCTATGTACTGAAAAAGGTTTCTAACATTGTAACTTGTATAGTCTTAAAAATAAATGAATTAGAGGCGGGGGGAAAAAAAACAGAATGGGCCCGTTAAGCGTTTTAAGTTGATTTTCTGAAAGAAAATAAAAGCTTAGATTTAGGGCGTGTTCTCCCCCCAAAGAGATGTGCCACATCTCTTGAAAATATTTACGCGAAAATTACTGAATGCGTAACACATCTCAAAACGGGGGGAGAACTCTTGAATTTGTGTTTTAATGGAGATGTGCCACATCTAAATTCTTGATACATCAAATAATTATTCACTTAATTTAATATATATATTAGCCTAAAACTCATTATGACCGGTGATTTCACAAGTGATGTTGTAGGGGAGAAAACCTCTCATAAAGCTGTGAAAATATCATTTCCAGAAGCATATATTGAGATTATTTATGTTAAAGAGGAATTTTAGATTCACTGAGAAGGTTATTAAAGAAGTAAAGCAATCTATCACCAACAAATTTAATACTCATTTTAACTCAACTCTTCACAATGATATTCATAATGACATTGGAAAAATAAGAGATGTGTTCACGGATCTTAAACGTATTTCTATTGAAGAGATCATTCGTTTACCACAAATATTGAATCAAAAAATTAGTGATGGTACTCTTCAAGAAAACTTAGTTGAATCTATACAACTGTCAAATAAGCAAACTATCAAATACACTGAAAGAGAATTAAACAAGTTGTTTAAAGGATCATAGAGGAAGATTTAATGGCTTTGTTCACTTTTCTTTTTCTCTTTTTAGGCGAACCAGTAGTTTTCGAACTGGACTGTTGTAAGTTGTCAAGTTTTTTAGGGTGACATTGCAATCTGAGATCTGTTTCTCAGTTTATAACCTGCAGGTGAGAGATCAGAGTTTTCCATTATAAATATGACGCATTAATAACCGTTAATTATTGGCGACGTTGATTAAAGATTAAAATTAATTGACGTGGAGATGATTAATTTATAATTATTTGTTTTTTGTCGAGATGTGTTTTGGAGATGTGTTTTGGAGATGTGCCGATTTCGAAATTCTCAACTCGATCGCAATTCGGGACATCTCTGAAATTTCGATGTGGCACATCTCGAGATGTGGCACATCTCTTTCGGGGGAGAACACGCCCTTAAATTTTATTGAAATTATGTAAACAAAAAATTCGCGAAAAAGACATATTGATAATTAGCCTAAAAGTATCTTGTACACGCCTACATTCAACTCATAAGCGAGTCACGACTATCCGTACACGTATTTGGTAGTGTCTAGTCGCAATGATTGAATATGTCCTATTGGTAAGTAAAACAACACAAGATAGTACTTATAGACTCTAGAGTTGTATATTAAAATCTTACTTCAAAAATTACCCAGAGGCCAGGGCCCACCATTCTAATTGGACAGTCTAGTGCAGTGACCAGCTGTCACCGGAGCACTGTAGTATGTACATTGAAATACCTACCCTGTTTTTCGGGACCGGACAGCGAGTACCACCAGTTCAGGAATCAGCAGCTCAGCTCCAGGGCTATCTTAATCTATAAGTCACAATCTATGGAAAAGACTCGAAGAACGATTAGTTCCTAACTACATATTATATTTTAAATATTAATATAATTAGTTCTCAACACATATTTATGAAAGCACTATAAATGAAATTCTTACCTCAATTTCCGCATCATTGGTGTATATTTTATAATTTTGCCCAGTTCTGTTTTTCATATCAGGATTGAACTAAAAACAGTTTCAACAACTTTCGACTACATAATCTTAAAGAAAAAAAAATCAAATTGTAACAATCATGAGCTGCATCTAAATAGCAACTTATAACAAGGCTCGCCGTATGGTAATTGGTGTATAACCAGCTTCTTGTGTGATCATAAATTCAAATTTCACATGTCAGTTCAAACTTATCTCATCCACAAGTTTCATATCATAAACTACGGCTTATCAATCTCGTATTGAACGGGAATATATATCAACATTCAAGCTGTAATTTGATTAATCCATCGAAGTATGGCTGAAAATCATGGATTCTGGTTGATTGAAATGAGGAACTCCTCTCTTATTGGATGTTGGAGAAATATCCGATCAAACAGCTATCAATTACTAGGTAGAATCAGGGGATGATTGCGATTCAGAAGATAAGACATGTCGATGATAACTATGACCTAATTAGGACTCAAGCGCTCCACCCATTCAATATGAACTACGACTCACCATACCCTAGCTATGAATATAAATACTTGATAAAATAACGTTGATGTTCCTGACATATTTCTTAACTTACCAAGACAATACCAAGCAAAGTAATACCAAGCTATTATGAGATTTGCAATTGCTTTAACAGTTTTAGCCTCATTAGCTAATGCTATGCCATTGTCAAGGGCTAGAGGTAATGCTAAAGCTTCAAAACATGCTCAATTAGCTGAGTTTTTCAAAAGAGATACCAATTCAACCTCTTGTGGTTATGATGTTCCATCCGAAGCTGCCACTGATAAAGATAACATCTTTGCTGAATTAACTGATGAAGAAGCTAAATCCGGTTATGATTTTTTAACAAAAGAATATAACTCAACTTACTATCATAATGCTACTTTATATGACAATTACTTAGTCTGGATTGAACTAATTAGACCAAACAAAACGGAAGCTTTATCTTATTTAGATGAAGATGGAGAAGCTCCAGATCGTTACGCTAAAGCGACTGTCTTCTTTGGTGGTGAAGATTATGCTCTTGAAGAATATCCAGAAGGTTATTGGCAAACATTCCAAGTTGGTCCATTACCAGTTACGGAAAATTCTACAATTGAAAGATTAACTTGGATGAACGCTAAAGATAGAGTTGAATATCATGTTGGTTTCCAAGATGATGTTAGATGGGCTGCTAATTATATTTTTATGGAAGATTACTTAGGACAAGAAGATATTGCTACAGTTGTCAAAGCTATTACTAAGTCAGATCCTTATGGCACTGAAAACTCAACTTTAGATATCTGGTGGACTGATCCAATGCAGTGGGATGAAGACACTCAAACATTATCTTCTTGGACTGCTTTCTTTGGTAAGAATGAATATGATGCTGATGATATTTTATCTCATGGTTTATACCTGTTAGCTAACATTACTGGTAGAGATCCAGAAAAATGGTCTGCTATGAAATGGTTCTACGGTTCAACTTTATACCACTCCACTGAAGAGTTTGTTGACGCTTACAACAATGGTAACATGACTATATTACCACAAACTAATATTACTAATTCAACCTGGACTAACCCATCTTACGTTGCTGGTGGTAGAGATCTAGATGATAAATTAGCACCAGCTTTAATTGAACCAAATGGTAGACGTTGGAGATATAGCGAAGAAAAAAGATACTTCACTTGGATGGATTGGGAATTCTTTATTTCATGGGATAGAGATCGTGGTATGACATTATATGATATCAAATTTAAAGGTGAAAGAATCATTTATGAATTAGGTTTACAAGAAGCTATTGCTGAATACTCTGGTGATGATCCATTCCAAATGAACACTGTTTTCTTAGACACTTCTTATGGTTTTGGTAACGAAGCTTGGGGATTAATTCCAGGTTATGATTGTCCATACAATGCTGAATACTTTAACGTTTCGTGGCATTCATTTGGTGATGCCAACTATCACAACAACTCTTATTGTGCTTACGAATTTGTTGAAGATTACCCAATCTCAAGACATACTGCTTCATCATACACTACTGTTACTAGAAACTCAGTTTTTGTTTTAAGATCTGTTGGTACCATTGGTAACTACGATTATAACTTCTCCTACAAACTCTTTCTAGATGGTACCATTGAAGTTTCTGTTCGTGCTGCTGGTTTTATTCAGGGTTCTTATTACGTTAGTGACGAAAGTTCATTCCCATTCGGTTACAAAATTGGTGAAACTTTAGCTGGTTCTTTCCATGATCATGTCTTGAATTACAAAGTTGATTTTGATATTGCTGGTACTAATAACACCATTAGTAGCACTGCGTTCATTCAAAAGGAACATGAGTTCCCATGGGCTCCAGGTAAAATGTACAACACCAAACAAAGAGTTAGATCTGTTGTTGAAAATGAAGATGAATCAAGATTCACATGGCCTGCAAATGGTGCTGGTGCTTTATTAGTTGAATCAACTGACTCTAAAAACATTTGGGGTCAACCAAAGGCTTATAGAATCGTTCCAGGTGCTTCTCCAATTCACAGAATTGTTGATCATTCCCTCACTTTAGTCAACCAAGCTCAATGGGCCAATGATGATGTTTCATTTACTTTACATAAAGATTCAGAACCTCATTCATCAAATGCTTTAAATGCACATGATATCTTCAATCCAACTGTTCAATTCAACAATTTCTTTGATGGTGAAAACTTACTTGGTGAAGATGTTGTTGCTTGGGTTAACTTAGGTTTACACCATTTACCAAACACTCAAGATGTTCCAGTCACTGTTTTCAACACTGCTCAATCTTCATTCGTCTTAACTCCATACAACTACTTTGATGCTGCTCAATTACAAGATATCAAACAAACTATGAGTTACAGATATGAAACTGAAGAATGGGACTTCTTTGGTTCCGAATTCACTGAGTGTGCTGTTGAATTAAACGAAATGAGCTACGATTCAATCAACTACAATGGTGTTTCAGTTGGTAAAGATACCACTAACTACCCATCTCCATAGATGAACAAATTTATATAAAGAGGGAAAAAATGAAAAATCCGTATTAAAGTTGCAATGAGTTCGTTGTTTACACAGTTATACCCTTGATTAGAATCTAGAATATAAAATATTTGATATATTATATAATAATATCGTAGTATAACAGCTATTTTAATTTCTTCGCGCAATTCCAACTATAGTACCTACAGGCTACTACCAAGTTCCAACTGGCAACTACTAAATTCTCACAAGATAAAACTAATTTACACTAAAATCGATCGGCATTGCTCGGATTTACCTTACTCGATCACGTGATGATAAAGGCCATCTCCGGAGTTTACCGAGTCAGATCTTGAGTTTTCATTGGTTGATAAAGAAATTTCATTAAAATCGAATAAATTAATTTGAATTAATTTGTACTGTGAAATTCAAATAAATTATACACAAAAGACTTGAAAGAATATATTTTGATTCTCTATTATGTCTAGAGCGATTTCCTCGAACAATGTCGTTTTCAACGGTGAAATCCATGCTGCCACCATAATATTTTCATTGGAATCTGGTAAAATTTTAAAGATTATTGATAAGGTCCTAATTGTAAATGATCCAATATTGATTCAATATGATGTTAAAGCTGAAGATTACAGAGATGTTTCACCATTACACATTCTTCCTGGTCTGGTCGACGCTCATGTCCATTTAAATGAACCAGGTAGAACCGAATGGGAAGGTTTTGAGACAGGAACTAAAAGTGCCATTAGTGGTGGGGTTACTACTGTTATTGATATGCCATTGAATGCTATTCCACCAACTACTAATATTAAGAATTTTAATATTAAACTAGATGCAGCTAAGGGACAATTATGGTGTGATATTGGATTTTGGGGTGGCTTAGTTCCAGATAATTTAGAAGATTTGAAACCTTTGATCAATGCTGGTGTTCGTGGGTTCAAAGGGTTTTTAATCGATTCTGGTGTTGATGAATTTCCTGCTATTGATCAAGAATATATCGATAATGCATTGGAAATAGTTAGAGGTGAAGATACATTAATCATGTTCCATGCGGAGATGCAAAAGGATGAAGCTTTAATCAATCATAAAGATGATGGGGAATGTCATCATCATAATGAGGATTTCATTCATAATGAATTGACAGATAATCAAGTTGATGGATTGTTAAAGACTCATGTCTTAGATTCAGTTCAACCAAGATTTGGTATTCCTTCTGAAATAGTTCATCATGAAGAAAATAAAGAAACCCATTTAACACCATTAGAAGTCGTAATTGAACAGAAATTAGAAACTGAATTAGAAAAAGTTGACCCAACTCATTATTCATCATTTTTAGCATCAAGACCAGACTCATTCGAAGTTGATGCAATTAAAACCATCATTGAATCAGCTAAAAAGAATCCTTCAGTTCCATTGCATATCGTCCATTTAGCTTCAAAAGATGCTGTTCCAATCTTATTGAAAGCACAACAATCAGGTTTGAAGATCACAGCAGAGACCTGTTTCCATTATTTATCCTTCTTTGCTGAAGAAATCCCAAATTGTTCAACTTTTTATAAATGTTGTCCACCTATTCGTACTAATGAAAATAGATTAGAACTATGGAATGCATTACAAAATAACATTATAACATCAGTCGTGTCTGATCATTCTCCATGTACACCAAACTTGAAAAAATTAGCAAAAGGTGACTTCTTTGCAGCTTGGGGTGGGATTGCATCTGTTGGATTAGGATTACCTGCTTTATATACAGAAAGTTTAAATCATGAAGGGGTTTCCATTATAGATATTGTCAGATGGACTTGTTTCAATACAGCAAAACAAGTTGGGTTATCGCATAAAAAGGGTTCAATTCAAGTTGGTTATGATGCAGATTTTGTATTGTTTGATCCAACAAAGAAACAAATTATTAAGAATGAAACTGTTAATTTTAAAAATAAACTAACGGCCTATGATGGTAAGAAATTGCATGGTGTTGTTGTTGAAACTATACTTAGAGGGTTTTCGGTATTTGCATATGATAAAGGGTTTTCAGACATTCCATTGGGTAAAACTATTTTAGAGAAGAGAGGTTTATAACCTTACAGCAATAAATTGACATAATATATAACGAAATGATAATTGAAAATAATTTTAACGAACTAAACTAGTTGTTTTCTTGAACCTTTGAAGAAGTATTGAACGATGGAAACTTGAGCAACAGCCATACCGATGATTATTAAGACTTCATAGATTTGGAAATAGAAGATTTTTGCTTCTGTAGATTTAACAGTTGATTGATTTCTGTTGTTTCTAGTCTTATAGTATTGTAGTTTCTTCAAGATTGAGTTCAAATTAGAGTCAATTGAGTTGACAGAGGTGGAGATCACCTTGGCAGCTGGGTTTTTGATCTCTGGCAATTTAGCTTTAAAATCATTTTCTAAAGTGATTTCGAAGTCTATGACTTTCAAATCGTTCTTGTTGCTGAAGCAGAACTCGTATTCACCGACGACTTCGGCACTGAAGAGCCAGTCGCCCTGTCTCTGCTTGTTATCAGAGGCCACTATCTTGCCGTCTGGGTTCTTGATGGTGTAATCAACCTCGAAGTTCCCACCACTCTGGACAGCGAAATAGTACCCGATCTGGGACTTCTGCTTGTCTGTGATGGCGTAAAAACACTCAGAAGCGTCTGGGCCCAGCTGGAAAGTCAAGGCAGAGCCGCAAACGCAGGCAGCAGAGACCAAAAGCAGCAAAATTTGGCTCAAATTCATCGTGAAATTTTCGTGTTTTTGCTGTGTTGAAATTTTGGTGAAATTTGGCTTTTATTTTTATACTCAAATTGCGGTTGAGGTCCCGGGCTCACAACGCAAAAGTCCTGGAAAGTGCTAAAATGGGCGTTTAAAGCTCCACAAGTGCCGTTAAAATTGGCTCTGTGTGTAACCTGCACCGCTTTCCTCACAATTATCCAATAATATTCCCACTTTTCTCACTCATTTGCCCCCAATTCCTTCCAACTCTTCACTTTTTGCTAAACTCACCTAAAAATAAACAAACAAAAAAAACAGTGAAAAAACAAAAACTTTCCAAATTTTTCAATCCACCAACAAAAACAAAAGATTTCACTCCAATTTTCAACCAATTCAGACCAGAATTCCGACTCAATTCCACTCCAGTCCTTCCAGAAATCCACACTTTGCTCACAGTGCCAAAAATCCTCTTTGAAATCACCCCTTTTTGGCCCAATATCACACACTCTTTACACGCTAAACTAAACCCCTTGTATTAATAATGTCCCAGGAAGAATTCGTTAGAACTCAAATATTCGGCACTGTGTTCGAGATCACCAACAGATACTCAGACTTGAATCCTGTTGGAATGGGAGCCTTTGGTTTGGTCTGCTCTGCTAAGGACAAATTCACAGACCAAAACGTTGCTATTAAGAAGATCATGAAACCCTTTTCTACTTCAATTCTAGCTAAAAGAACCTACAGAGAATTGAAACTTTTGAAGCACTTAAGACATGAGAACTTGATCACCTTGGAAGACATTTTTATTTCTCCCTTAGAAGATATCTACTTCGTTACTGAACTACAAGGGACAGATCTACATAGATTATTAACTTCAAGACCATTAGAAAAGCAATTCATTCAATATTTTCTATATCAAATAATAAGAGGTTTGAAATACGTTCATAGTGCAGGTGTCATCCATAGAGACTTAAAACCATCTAATATATTAATCAATGAAAACTGTGACTTAAAAATTTGTGATTTTGGTTTAGCTAGAATTCAAGACCCTCAAATGACAGGTTATGTTTCAACAAGATATTATAGAGCCCCAGAAATCATGTTGACATGGCAAAAGTATGATGTTGAAGTAGATATCTGGTCTGCTGGTTGTATATTTGCTGAAATGATTGAAGGTAAACCTTTATTCCCAGGTAGAGATCATGTTCATCAATTTTCAATCATTACTGAATTATTAGGTTCTCCACCAGATGATGTTATTGATACCATTGCATCTGAAAACACTCTGAAATTCGTCGTGTCATTGCCTAAAAGGGAACCAGTTCCATTAAGTGAAAGATTTCCAAATCTTGAACCAGAAGCAGTTGATTTATTAGAAAGAATGTTGGTTTTCGATCCAAAAAAGAGAATCACTGCAGCTGAAATATTATCTCATCCTTATTTAGCACCATATCATGATCCAAATGATGAACCTGTTGCTGCTGAAAAATTCGATTGGAGTTTCAATGATGCAGATTTACCAATTGATACTTGGAAAGTTATGATGTATTCTGAAATCTTAGATTTCCATCAAGTTGAAAATAATATACAATAGAGTTATGTCTTTATGAAAATATACGTGTCTCATTCCTGATTTTGTTACTGTTTGCTTTAGTTTACTTGTGTGTTTTTTTAGGTCTATAGAATTTACTCTTTTTTGATATCTTTTTGTTCTTTTATTAATATCTTAACCAGTTTGAAATTGGGTATTAATTCCATAATTATTTGTAATGAGATGTAAAGATATAATACTACAAACATATAAATAATAAGAATATAGATAATAACGTAAAAAAAAATCTAATTGATTCACTTTTTTTTTTTTTTGATTTATCTAAGAATGGTTATTTTGATCTTCATCACTATTAACCAAAGAATAAAAAATCCCATCTTTATTTTTTAATAAATTCTCTGGAGAATCAAATTCTTTAACTTCACCTTTATCCAACACTATAATCTTATCTGAGTCCATGATTGTATTCAATCTATGAGCAATCGTTAAAATAGTACGATCTTTGAATTCAGTTCTTATAGTCTCTTGTAAAATCTTATCAGTTTCAACATCAACTGCAGCTGTAGCTTCATCCAACACCAAGATCTTTGAAGGGATCAACAATGCTCTTGTCAAACACATTAATTGTCTTTGACCAACTGATAAATTAGAACCACCTTCACTTAATTCAACGTTTAATCCAACATTTCCCTTTTCTCTATTTATTTTATCATCACTCATCATTAATACATGATCTTTTAAATGTGATAATTCTAAAGCTTTCCAAATTTCATCATCTGAATATCTGTTTGTTGGATCAATGTTTTCTCTGATGGTACCTTCAAAAACTTGAGAATCTTGTGGAATAATTGATAAATTATGTCTTAGGTCAATCAAACCTATTGAATCAATAGGAATACCATCGATTAAAATATCACCAGACACTTTCTCAATGACTCTATATAATGCCAATGTTAATGATGATTTACCAGCACCAGTTCTACCAACGATCCCGACTTTTTCCTTTGGTTTAATAGTTAGATCGATATTTTTCAAAACTAAATCTAAATCATCACGATATCTAGTTGAATAATTCACAAATTTAATTTCACCTTGGGATGGCCATTTTGAATCTGGTCTTGGTTCAATTATCTCTAATGCTTCCGGTTTTAATTCACTGTATTCTTTAACTCTTTCAACGGCAACGATATTGGTTTCAACTTCAACGGTCATTCTAACGATCCAATTCAATGATTGTGTAACGACTAATGAATAACTGACACTTAAACCAACAAGACCTGCACTGATTGTACTATATTTTAAAGTTAAGATTGCTAACCCAGATGCACTTAGGATAATAATGGAACCTAAAAATTCTAATCTAACGGCTAACCATCTATTAGCATTAACACTTGGGAAATAAGCACTCATATTATTATCAACTCTTGATTGATTGATATGTTCAAATCTTGCAACTTGATCAAATCCTCTAATTGTGGAAGAACCACCTAAAGTTTCTTGGAAATGGGCAAAAATTGGAGATTTTGTCAAAGAATCTAATCTTCTTAATTCTCTTGAAGTTTGCATATAGTATCCTTGATAATAAACATAGATGATCAAGACAGGAATCATGATGAAAACGAATTGCCAAGTTGAATACATGATGACTAAAAATGTTAAAGTAACTTTGACTGAATTAACCAAAAATTGAGAAATTGTTCTTGCTAAAACTTCATCAATTTTATAAACATCATTTGAAAATCTGTTTAAAATTCTACCAATTGGAGTCGATTCAAAGAAACTCATTGGTGCTCTTAAAACTGAATCAACCATATCATTATGTAATTTCTTAGATCCTTCGATTGAACATAATTGCCATAATAAAAGACCTTGAACAAAGACGGCCAATGCAGAAACAACACCTAATAAAGTATAAACACCTAGATAAAACACAGAGTTTGGATTTTCACCAACTTTTGAGTTGGCTTCAGACCATTGTTTTAACCAAATATTAGTAGCAACACTCAATAATTGAGGAATGAAAATGAAACCACCTAATACCGTAACATATTTTGGATTACACGCATTGAAATAATCCCAATAGATACTCCATTTAACTTTACCTTGTTCACGACTTTCTCTTTGTTGAACTTTACCATCATCATTATCATCTGTGAATCTAATTGTTTTCAAAGTTGAAACTGAAGCTCTTCTTAAACTAATACCATCAGAAACACTTAAATCTGAACTATCTTCTGTTTCAATAACAACATCTTGATGATCTAATTTATTTTCAATTGTTTCGATTTTTTCAATATTTCCATCTTCCTCAATTGCTTCATCATCTTTATTCTTACCAAATTCACTAATTAATAAACTTAATCCAGAATTTGGATTTTCAGTAACTGATTCAAATGATCCCTTTTCAGTGATAACACCATCAACTAATAAATTGATTTGATTAGCAATTTGTAAAACAGAGATTTTATTAGTTGCTAAAATTCTAGTCTTTGAAGCTAATAAACCATTTGGACCTAGAACATGATTAATTAAATGTTTACCAACATGTTCATCAACAGCAGCTAAAGGATCATCTAATAAATAAATATCAGCTCTTGCATAAACGGCTCTAGCTAATGAAATTCTTGCCTTTTGACCACCTGATAATGAGATACCCTTTTCACCAACTAAAGTATGATCACCATCTTTTAAGATTTTAAAATCTGATAATAATGCACATGCTTTAATTGTCTTTTGATAGAATGCATCATCGAATTTATGACCAAATAAAATGTTTTCCTTAACGGTACCATTCATAATCCATGGAACTTGAGAGACATAAGCTAAATGACTACCATAAATCTCAATCGTTCCATCAATTTTCAATAAATCACCTAAAATAGATTGAATCAATGCAGATTTACCAGAACCGACTTTCCCAACGATACAAGTTAATTCCTCCTTTTTAGCAGTGAAATTAACGTTAGCTAAAGCGACTTTATAAGATGGAGTTCTTTGCCATAAAAATGTACCTTTTGTAACTTTAACTGTGATTTTATCTTCTTTTAATTCAGATTTATCAAAGAATTTGATTGAATCATTTTGTAATTCTTCAGAAGTGAAGAATGATGTTAATCTACCAATTGCAACTTGTGCTTCAACGAAAGATGTGATAGCCATTGGTAAAACTGCTAATGGGAATGATAATAAATTAAATAATGATAAAGCAGGGAAGACTAATTCAGTAGTCAATGGCTTTTTTTCATAAAAGACATAAACTGCAAAAGTTGCACAAGAGACTAAAAATGGAGCCAATGTGAATTGGAAATTTGCTAATGCTGAAACAAAACTCATTTTTCTTAAATTTTTCAATTCTTTTTCATTTCTAACATGGTTTAATTTTTCCTTATATGGAGCTTCCCAACCGTATAATTTTAAAGATTTTATATTATTTAAAATTTCGGAAATGACTCTTGTTCTTTCATCTTTATTCTTCATTTGAATTTTTTGTAAAGCTTTCATAGTTTTCATAATGAATGAATTTAATGGAATACAAATAATCATAATAATAACACCAACCCACATACTTTGTCCTAATAAATTATATAATAAACCAAGACATAAAAAGATCTGGAATGGACCAGAAATCATAAAGGTACCCATATTAGTTAATTCTTGTAATCTTTGGGTATCAACAGACATTAAGTTTACAATATCACCGGTGGCTCTTCTACCTCTTTCTTCATTTGATAACTTCAAGGATTTTTTATAAATTGTGGCAATTAAAGAAGATTTAATATTCATACCAACGTTAAACAGATTCCAAAAATATTGATGTAAGAAACAAGTTTGAATGACAGATAATGAAAACATACCTAAAACGATCATAACCCCCTTTGAGATAGATTCTGGTTTATCAGAGTTGTAAGCATTAACGTAAGCAATCAAATATTTTAATAAGACAGGTTGAGTGAATTGTAAAACATCCTGTGATAATTTATAAAACCCACCAGCTGCTAAATCCCATTTGAAAGTATATAATAAAGACCAACCTAAAGAAGGTTTATTGGTTTTATTAATGATAGATTGCCAGTTTTTTTCAAAGACTTCAGAGTTATATTTTGATTTAAATTCCTTTGATAAAGCAGGTAAATCATCTTCTGTTAGATATTGAGTATAACCTTTTTTCATTAATGGAGTCATCCAAGAAAATGTAATCATTGAAAAAAAATCAGCATAATCATATGGATTGTCTTCTTTTAAATCATTTAAACTTTGATAAATTAATGGTTTTTCAGGTATCCAATTGACTAATAAAGAGAATAAAGATAAAATCAATGAAAACAATGAAGGAATGAAATAATCTTCTGAAAAATCCGATCTGAATTGTAAATTCAAGATTCTTAATGAATTAACCAAGATTAAAACCAACCAATAGAACAAAATGAATCCATTAGTGACGAAACTTTGATTATATTCAAAGATTTGAAGATGAAACAATACAACAAAAGCTAAATTTTGAACAAATGGTTGAATGAAATACCAACTATCAGAACCGTGATATTTATAACTTTCAAAGGAAAGAAACAAATAGATTGAGAATTGAGCAAGAATTAAAATCAATCTCGAATAAAATGCCCAATTTTTTCTGAATTTAATTTCAACATTTGATTTAGAAAACTTGTATAATAAATAAGAACCGTATAAAATCATAGAAAGATTAATCCATGAGAATAAAGCACCATTGATGAAACAGATCGTGAAGTCTGAGTATTTAGGGGATAACGGGCCCCATCCTTCTTTACTATCACAGAAATATAATGGTTTTAACAACATATTTGTAGTTGTGGTATTATACGCCATCCTATCAAATTTGCTATAATTTGGGCCTCCAAGAACTTGGTTCTCGACCTGATTGAGCAACAGCGAGTCCATGATTGATGAAAGAATGAAAACCAGCCAAACAACGCCTCAAAAGTGAATATTTATGTATGAAATTCGAAGATGAGATGAAAACTTCCAATGATGACAAAACAATTTCTTTAAATAATTTTTAGTGGCGCATCAACTGTAGCGGAAATAAGATTACGGATTACGGAATTAACGAATCTTTGAAGAGATTGGAACAAGATGGCCGTAATAGTGTGTCCAGTGGTGTAGTCTAGTCCTGTTAGTGGTGTGTATCTGTACTCTACGTCCTTCAAAAATATCACCAGTTTTTTCCTGGCACAATTTACCCCAAATTACCGTTAATTATTATCTATTACTTATTATTTATCTTTAATATTCTTATTATACCAGCCCCAAATCTTTGATCCTGGAGAGTTCAGTTTCTTATCATCACCATTAACCACATCGGTCTTCAGCTTCAATTCATTACTATTATTACTAGTATTATGCTTTTTTCTATCATGATTAGGATCTAATTTCTTATTAAGCATTTGAAATTTCTCACTTATTGACGATTTCAAATCATGATTCAATTCATTTGCAACATGTTTTGGTTCAAAAACATCAAAGACATGATCATCTGTAAACTCATTAAACAATTTAAAATTCTGCGTTTTTTCCCATTGTGCAATAAATGAAAGATTAAAATGCTTTAATTGATTCATGTCAAATTCTTTATATGATTGAAACTGATCACTTGAAACGTCTTTATTCTTATTAATATAATTATTGAATTTAAAAGTCGATAACAAACCAATTAAATAATCTTCGAATTTCAATCTAATATCATCATCTGAACCTATAAAATTCGTATTGTTTGGACTTTCATTATTATAAACATTTGAAGAATTAATCAATTGTTGGATCCACTTTTTATCAAATGAGGACAAATTCAACGCAGGGATCAATTCATTATTCAATACCTCGACAGAATTCGTATCAATGTTAACTAGTACATCAATACCGAATTTTGATTTATTATTCAGTAATAGTGCATTTGAGGTCCCAATTAAATAAAATTTGGACTTTGTTAAATCATCAAATTGTTGTAATGGTAAATAAGGTTGGAAATAACCATTTTTCCCAAATATTTGTAATGGTAATCCAATGAATTTCAACATTGAATTTCGATCACTTGACTGGAATGAGTTTGAGATTCTATAATTTTGGAAATATGAATCTAATTTGATTGATGAACAATCTAATAAATTGTTGATTAGATTAGGGATCAATGAAACGAACGAGATTTCATATTGACATAATTTAGTGGGATCACTTGAATAAAATGCGATCTTCTTCTCTAATAACAATGCTTTCAAAATGACTAAAGTATTTTTTTTAAAACTAGTTAAAATCTCATTAATACATAAATCTGAATAAAAATCCATCTCATCTAAATAATTCAAATCATTATCATAAATATTCTGTAAATTATTAAACAAAATTTCAACAATCTTCTTATCACTGAAATTCTTCTGTGCAAAGAATGAATTCGTAACAATACTTAATTTGGTTTTGATCTTCCCAAATATCGGTTGTCTTAACAATAACACGACTGCCTTCTGTACGGAAGATCTCGTAAACTCATCACTCTTCTCAATCAACTCATCAGTTTTGATCTGTCTTGCACATGAAATTGCAAAGATCGTGGTATCCAAATAATTCAAAGTAAAATAACAAAATGTCTCTTCATATGAATGTGCATTGTCAGGTAATGCCTGAAATGGCAAATGTGGCCATAATTTGGTGGTGTCTATCTGTAAATCATTCTGAAACACACTATATTCGACTTCGGGACCCCTCAAATGGTGGAAATTCACAATACAAGTTCCAAATATAAGATCTTTAACGTTTCCATTAATGTATGATATTTTTTTATATAATGGTTGTTGTTTTTTAACAATTTTGTGTGATGGCAGCGGATTGTTGTTGAATGGAGAAGACGATAATGGTTTGGTAGTGTTGGGTGTCTTCATAGAGGGGACTTCAACCCAGGGATTCTCTTCATCTGTGGACATAGTTAGATTTTACGGTGATGTTTTGAGTTTAGAGTCAACGCTCCAGATTGTTTTTGTTTGTTTAGTACTGTGGGTGTCCGGATGTTTTGGAGGACTTGATGCATAATGTCTAATACTTTGGCCAATTAGAGTCGTTAGAGTGACTTTTCTGCTTCCACTGAATCTACATTTCTCTGTGATAAATATTCTAATAATTTACTCTATGTATAATAAATATCTCAATAATATACTCTATAAACAGCATGATAAATACAACATATTGACTCTCTTAAAATGAAAAGGATTCAGAATAATAATCAATTCTAACTTTGGAATCCTTAATGATATCAGCAACTGCACGTCTTGATTCATCGGTGAATTGTGATGGCCCACTAGTGACAAAAGTAGTAGAATATTGCAAATCGGTGTCATTAATAACCTCTCTAACATTTGGTCTCATTGATTCAAATAACTGAAATCTAACATTCTCATTCTGTAATGATGGATATTGTTTAAATAAAGTTGATAAATGATCAGAATCACCATTTGTGACATAAATATCCAAATTGACATCATTTTCAATAAGATAAATGAAATCATTGTAAAATAATTCGAAATATTCTAAATTGTTAACTATCCATGCAAATCTAATCTTTTGTTTAATTTTCCTTTCATGATTCTTTTCGATGATTTCAACAGTTTGAGAATATGATGATGTGAATCCAACACCTGCACTGAAGAACACGTATTGTTCATGTGAATGTAATGGGATTCTATGACCGTATGGTCCCTCATTTATAATGTTCATTACTTTCATATCAGATCCAGAATCAGGGGATTCAGTAACCAAAGATGATACTTTTCTAGTGAGACCTCTATTGACTTTAAACACAACTGCATAACAATCTTCTTCGCCGATTCTTTTAGATTTCATCACTGAGAAAGGATGTGATTGAACTGAAATCAATCCATGAATGAAATAGATATATGAGAAACAACCACCGAAATATCCATCATTATGTTGACTTGATCTAGGGAAAACGACTCTAATTAGACCTTGGTCTAATTTAGTAATGACTGCTTTCTTAACACCTCCATTCCATAAAACCAATAAAAATCTAATGAGTCTATCATAGACCCAAATGACAATTGTAGCATAGATCCATTGCAACCAGCCGATTATATTACAATGATAATACATAGTGATTATCAAGAATCCAGCAAACAATTTATGAAATAATAAAAACATTTCATAACCAATCTGTCTGAATTTTAAACTTGCAAAGAAAACCATCAAACTAACAATAATCATTCCCGCGATCCCATATTGCCAATATGGATCCATTGCCCATGCTGCCATGTCCCCTTCCCTGACGGTATAATGAGTCCATACTGCGGAATGGATAAGGGCTTGAATTGCAACACCATAAGCACACCATTTATGGAATTGCATGAATGTTGAAATAGGTAATCCTGTTAATGCGATGAATGGGTTATTTCTGATCCCAAAGAAGAATGTTGGTGGGATCAATGCAAATGAGTTTAAACCGGTTCTATAACCTATCAAATCCATTAATTGGTAAAATCTTGTATTTTGGTAAATGTTTGGTAATTCAATTGTATAACCTACACAAGTTGCTAGGATTTGATAAATCATGAAGACTGAAATGACAATGGTTTCAAATCTCGTAGGTAATTGAATTGGCCACCATTTGAACAAATTGACTTTTGATGGTAAATTTGGGAAGATGTTAGAAATTGATAGATGATATCTTAATTTATTGCTGAAAGATGAACTAAATTTGGATCTATTGTTATCAATGAATTTGAAAACAAACATCTTACCAAGATGTAAAATAGTACAAACAATGATGACAAAAGTCCAATAAAAGATATACCCCCATTGGAAACCTTGAGATCTAATAACTTGAGCATAAATATGATTAAACGATCTTTTGGAATATGCGAATTGTGTTTCATTGATAGAAACTGGATGACTGACTAAATTGGTCTTATCCTGCTCTGAAGCTTCAACAAGATAATGAGTGGCATTCTCCTGTAAGTAGTCCAAAACATCTACCGGAATATCTAAATGGGCTTTAGTTAAACAACGCGATCTAACATGGGCATAACCATGAAATATATCATCAATATTTTTCCCTTCATCGTAGATACAGTTGGTCACTGATCCTAGCCAGTTAACGTTCCGACAACGACAATTATACGCTTTAGCATTGTTTGAAGTTGAATTACAACCCCAATCCAAACTTTTCAAGTAGTAAACACACTGTGATGCGACGACAGAGTCGACGATGGTGATCGCTGTGGTGGAAGTGAAGAGCAGTGGGAGGAGTGCTAGTGGCGTGATCTTCATTCGTGGAGTGTGTGGGTTGCTGGTTATTAGTTATTGAATCATGGGATTTCTGATTGGTTTTAAATGATTTCGATTCCATTTGTGTAGGGTTTTTTATTTGCTCACCTGCAGATTTATTAGATAGCGATTGAATGAGTGGGTGGTGGGGCCCTGGAGGTGCCGAGTTGTGAGTGTAGTGGGAACTAAGTGCTAAGTAGTTACGGGTGGTCTTCAGTGCCTTTCCAGTTGTGTCATCTCAATTCATCTTTTTGTCTCGCTCATCTCATCGGCCATAAACTCTAACTTTATATACAAAACCCTCTCAAATTGTTCAAGAAGCAGCGCTGAAAGTGTCATCCAATCGCAGTCCGTTATTCACCCTTCACCTTCAAAGTTCAAACCCTTGCAAGAACTATTCCGCTGCTAAAATCAATCCAATTCGACGGGCATTAATTTGCTCAACGTTAGCTTAAGAAGGGTTCAAAGATCGGTTCTGTTATCTGACTGAAGATTTATCATACGCTAAGAAATGTTGTAATTAACAACTTCCTTATTGGATTATATATTTGCTCAGTGTTACTTGGCTAGACACACATCTACTAAATCAAACACTTCAAATACTAACGATTACTATAACAAATTACAAAACTTTTTAATCATAAATCATGAACTAAAACATCAATAATTCTCACCCATGAAATTATCAGATTTATAAGGCTCTTGACCACAAACCTCTTTTCTAGTCTTCAAAAAAACTTTATAAATATTATCCCAATAATCACCAGCTTTACAATCTGCAGTTTCAACTTTTGGTTTCACAACTCCTTCAACGTCATCTGCCACAACTTCTTTATCTGTAGGACATCTGAATCTCTCCCTCATATATCCCTGATTTTTCTCCATTGAGATCCATGGTTTAGGAATAGGATGATCTGAAAAATGATAATATTTAACCTTGTCTGCAAATTGTTCAGATTGTTGGGTATGACCAGAAACGTCAAAATACGCTCTTTCATTCACCGTCAATGGCTTTGAAGTAGATCTGTAATGATTCAAGAATGGTTGATCGTATGGATCTGATAAAAATGACATATGATCAACTTCGGTGTTTAATTCCCTTGTTAAACATCCATAAATTTGATGTGGGATCATTAAATAATCAGGAATGTCTAATGCATGTTTCTCCTCTGCAGATCTTGAACTTCTGATTATTGAACTCAATGGTAACTCAGATGGATCGATTTGTTGTTGTTTGATTAATGATTGGATTGGATTGAAAACGTAATAATTCAACATATCCATGTCATAATCTTTTGAGTTTCTAACTATGTATGAATCCTCGACTCTTTGTAATAATTCAATTGATGGTTGCACGACAAGGATGATTGAAGTGAAGAATGATTCTTTTAAGAATGGATTTGATGGTAATGAATTATATAAATTGTTATAAAAATTCCGTTCTTTAATCTTATCATTAATGTTATCACTTGCAATGAAATCCAAACTCTTATTCTTTTTATTAATCCATGGTGTTATTTTTTCTTCGATCATGTCATCTATTTTATGACTTCTTTCTGAATTTGTTAATGGTCTAAAATTGAAATTTGTAGGATTATATTTATTACCACCATCTTTATTTTTGAATTTGTCAGTTAATAACCAATAAGCGGAAGCACTTGCTAGATGTGCAGGTGGTAAGAAGAACAATTCATCTAGATGGTCTTTAATCAATAAAGCATCACTATCAACATACACGATTCTTTCATACTCTAATTCATTAAAGATTAATAACTTAGTGAATGAAGAAGTCCAATACCCACCATCTAATCTTTTAACTTCAATTGGTTTTAATTTGATGCTATATTTAATAGCCATTTCCACAAAATCTTTTTGATAATCTTCATGGTCTTCTTGAAGGAATTCTTTTTTAACCAAGATTACTCTTTGTGCTTTAGATTCAAAAGAATGTAATTCACTCATAATCATGACAGCATTACAAATATGTTGGGTTGAAGTGGCATAAAGGACATAAGCGTATTTATTCCAGTCAATTGAATTTTTATCAATGGAATTATAGATGGAATTGATTAATTCAGGATAGATATATTTAATGTTATTTCTATCATAATCTACAATTTTCTCATTTGAATCATTTGGACTGAAAAACTTCAAATCTTGATAAATCTCTTTGTTTGAGTCTTCAACAACGGGTTCTGGTACTGGTTCTGTAGGGATATTGTTGTGGTTTATGATTTTTTCAAGAGATGAAGCTTGATTAGAATCTAATAATGATTCTCTGATGGTATAAAGAGTATAAACTAAAGTTGCTAATAATAAAACAGGAAATAGTCTTTTGAATGTTTGATGTGAAGTGAAGTTCTTCCACTGTAGACTGGAAGTCATTTGTATTATAGTACTAAGATTGAGAAAAAACAAAGAAAGAAAGGAAATAAATACAGAGAGAAAAATAATAAACTGGTGTACAATCATATATATTAGAATTCAGAGATTTATGTGTAATGATTTTTTTTTTACTGTGAAGTTGTTGTGTCGGGCTATTTTTGAACTAGAGTCTGGACCTAAGGGCGGTGATTGGTGGGCACTGGGCACTGGGCACTACTAACTTGAGTCTAGACGTTAGCTGCGACTGTTGTGGCCTGAATTGTTCAAACGGAGATCCACACTCATCTCTCATCGCCCATTTCATTAAAGTTAATCTCTCCCCCAACAAAACTTTGTGCCTCATGAGAGAAAATTTAACGGAGTAAATAATGAAAATACGAAGTTTGGAACTGTATTCAGTAAATGTTTACACATGTCATTTCCCAATCAACAGTACACTTAAGTCGACTGGTTTTCATGTAATATGTATTGGAAAGGGTGCGATGATACTCACCAAACATAACGTTATGACTGTGAGTTAGGACTAATTTATAGCTTATAAGTTATAGTTCAGAGCCAACACCGTTCTTGAATCTAGATTCTAGAATCAAGCCTTCAAAAGGTGTCAACTGTCAACTTTCAAGTCAGGACTCGGGACTCGGGACTCAGTACTACTACTGTGTATCAATTCACATTGTTTTTTCTATTCACAAATTGACTTTTGAGATGAGGTTTCAGTTTACAGCTGTGCAGTTGAGATTCGTGTTGTCCTGAAGATATGGAATATCATACACTTCAACTTTCATATACTTGTTTTTGTTTTGTTTTAATGGAATTCGGTGTTTACTTTTCGGTATTCCAGATGATCATTGAAACTTTAAATTGTTATTTTTTGAGTTGTTTATAAGTATGTATTATTTTGATTGGTTGCAATTTGCAATAATTATGTATAATGAATTCCTCATCATTGATTGTTTATTGTGTGTGCACTGTTTAGCAGTTAATGGTCATGACTCATGAGTCAAAAGTCAGGACTCAAGACTCAGAACTCCGTTCACTAATTTACACAGTTTTTTATTATTAACACGTTTTTGATCATCTTTTTAATTCTTTCTTAGCAATAATATTGTTTGACATACCAAACACTGAAAATATTCATATTTGTATTTAAAAAGACGTCAGCAACATGTTTAGTTCTTGCTAATTTTTAAGAGACTAACAACTAATTCAATATTTGATACCAGGAAATGAATAATAATGAAAAAAGATATTTTTTCATGATTTAATGGTGTCATATATTGTATATTCTATTTCACTCAATCATCGTTCATATTGAGCTGTTGAGGAGAAAACATAATATACATATATGTATCAGTGCTCACTATTTGGATCTACAGGCATTTTAACCCAAAAAATATACAACTCAATTAGATGAATTTTCAATTCAAATAGATTTACCACAAATTGAAATCGATCGAAAAAAATAAATTTAAATGAATGCCGTGTGTATTTGTTTATTATATATATCCGTCACTAGTCAATAATATGGCTCTTTCAGTACATTCTTCTAAACTTTTTGAGCGAAAGAGTGATGATTAGAGAATCGATCTGACTCTAATACATGATTTAAACCATATATCTATTACATTACAAAAAGTATATAACTTCATAACATACCACTACGTAGTACGACATATTGAACAGCAAGATTAGTACAATATAACATATTCAACATTAGGAGTTCATAAGTTTCTACTGGCTACTTGTAGTAACTAGTTACTACAATAATTATGAGCTATCAGATCTTGGTGTCCGGATGTGTCATTTTTCATAAATCTTTGAAAACAAAAAACATGAATTTGATAAATCTCAAAAATTTCGAAAAAGTTATTAATTTCAGTAATTTCAACGCTTTAATATTTGAATATACTTCCATTTCATGTGATCCTGATTAGAAATTGTGTAAATTTTCCGAATATCGTATTAATAATCCCAATAATATCTTTCTTTCTTGCCAAAAATGATGTTTTATTTCTGATTTTGCAAAATTGGTAAATTTATCAAATTTATGAAATCATGTTTAGACATCAATCATATCATCAAGTTTCGAGCTTTAAGGTATGAGTATGTTAATATACCTGAAATATTACCATTGAGATACTTCATAGGAGATATAAGGCGTCTTTTTATTGCTTTTAATGTGAATTTAATAAATGATTCATTGAATGAATATCCATAAAACTGTACAAACTCACTTAATAACAATCTCAAAATCGTTTAATAGAGTACCATATGAAAATAATCCTTGCTAAACATCTGTGGAGTGGCTTAAATAGTTTTGGGCTGTCTTGACTTTTGATAATTTTAATGGTTTATGATTCATGATTTTGTGATATTTACGAACTTATTCAATCATTATGCTGAAGAGTAAGTGACTGAAGACCGCTTTCAGTTTATAATAATTGAAAATCATACTTTATACTTCTGTGCTGGTGAATTTTGTTGAAAATGTTAGAAATTTAAAGGATATTTGTTAATTAATTCAAATATATCTGGTGATGAAATCTAAAGATTGGGTTACATGTCTAATAATTTCACTTTATACAAAATCAAAACACCACTCCCTTATTCTTGACATTTCAATTAATAGCCAACATTGATCATTAAATATAAATTACTTACAACTTCTATACAAATAGTCAAAACCAGACACCAAAAACGACCACTAAAATTCAATACTAATTCTAATAAAAACCACGCCCACCCTTCTAAACTCAATACAATATATTAATTTAATCAATTATATAAACCCTGCTTTTGTTTAATATGCTTAAAAAATTGTTTTGGAGTTATTGTAAATCTACGTTATGATCTTCAAAACAAAAACTTGAGAGTATCTCCTCCAATGAGATATTGAGTAATACATGAAAATAACACCTATAAGAAATTTGATGAGGAGTATTGCATCGTCATCAAATGTCAGTGAAATAACCTACTAATCAATTAACTAGGTACCTAATATAATGATATATTTTCTTCAGAATTTTCAAAATTTTGATATATTCATAGATCACTTATTTTTGAGTTTTTTAAAATTAGAAAAAAAACAAAACTTAAAAATTTCTGAAATTCATGATCCGACAGAAACCGGCGGTCTTTCTAGCTATAACACACTACAATCCCCACTATTCATTAATGTTATTTAGTTGTTTGGTTATTGCTTTATTGATACTAATGATTGGAGTTTAAAGTGGGAGGTGCACTGTTTTTGATTTTTGTTTTTGATGATTCTTCGCGATCTAGGCCACTTTTTTACTACTGAAGATGATGATAATTGAAACTTCATGAGAGATTGATGAGGTTAAAAGCTTGAGAGATGGAATCTGAATGTATTATTGTGTGAATGAGAGAAATCGGGTGACGTGTATTTCTAGTTGTCATTAGTAGTGATTACAGATTTCTTGATTAATCGAGTGTAAAAATAGTATTCAATTCATTTTGAGAATTGTTTTACATGACATAAATAGAAAAGATAGAAACAATTAATAGAATAAACGAAATGAATCAGCATCTACAGTATCATTCTCAATGAACTAGCATTGTTTACTTCTAATATACAAAACCATTATAAACCACACCATAACCTAAAAAGAACCCATTAAATAATAGTATAAAACAGCTTAGTTACCAAAACCATATAAAGTACGACCTTGTCTTTTTAAAGCGTAAACAACATCTAAAGAAGTAACAGTTTTTCTTTTAGCGTGTTCAGTGTAAGTAACAGCATCTCTGATGACGTTTTCTAAGAATGATTTCAAGACACCTCTGACTTCTTCGTAGATTAAAGCAGAAATACGTTTAACACCACCTCTTCTTGCTAATCTTCTGATAGCTGGTTTTGTAATACCTTGAATGTTATCTCTTAAGATTTTTCTGTGACGTTTAGCACCACCTTTACCTAGACCTTTACCACCTTTACCTCTACCGGACATGATTAATATTTATTTGTTGATGTTGAAATTAAGGGATGAGAGCAGAAGAAAGTGGGAATTTTTAGTGTTTTAAATAAGCGAAATGGAAGGCGAAATGGCACAGCAAAATTACACTGAATTTTTTTTGTTTGTTTTGCAGGTCCAGAATTTACAATTTTGAGATTCGGAATTTTTGTGGTTTTGTTTGTTTTGAATTCGCAGGGAGCACAGGGTAAAATTGGGACCGGCATTGATAGCGCGCGTAACTCCCAGCACGCCAAAAACAAAAACAAAAACAAAGGAGGAATTACTTGGGACTGAGAAATACGCCCAGCCCAGGTGTAATAATTGGTCCGCACCATTCCACTTTTTTCTCATTTCTTCTTTCTGCTCCAAAATCTCAAATCCACAATTCCAGAAAATATAAAAAAAACAAATTTGCCACTTTTCGCTTCACCCTTAAAAAATTCTTCCATCACAGTAAAAGTCACAATGGCCAGAACTAAACAAACAGCAAGAAAATCCACTGGTGGTAAAGCCCCAAGAAAACAATTAGCATCCAAAGCTGCCAGAAAATCAGCCCCAACTGCCGGTGGTGTTAAAAAACCACACAGATATAAGCCAGGTACCGTTGCTTTAAGAGAAATCAGAAGATTCCAAAAATCCACTGAATTATTAATCAGAAAATTACCTTTCCAAAGATTAGTTAGAGAAATTGCTCAAGATTTCAAAACTGATTTAAGATTCCAATCTTCTGCTATCGGTGCTTTACAAGAATCCGTTGAAGCTTACTTAGTCTCCTTATTTGAAGACACTAACTTGGCTGCTATCCACGCTAAACGTGTTACCATCCAAAAGAAAGATATCCAATTAGCTAGAAGATTAAGAGGTGAAAGATCATAGGTTTATTATGACTTGTTATAATTACGGTGTATTTAATGATATTAAGGTTATAGGTTATAGGATATGGTTTAATGTATATTAGTTTTTTAGTTTGGATATTTGTAGATTTCTCTTTTGATTCATGTCTTGACTCTTGATAGTGATCACTACTTAGAAGTACTTATTTTACTACTATTAAGCATTAGCTTGAGATTAGTTATTTATTTTTGATGGTATTTGAATTTAGCCATGAAACCATGGTCCATGATTGATTTATACTTAGTCATCTAGTGATGACTCATTTCAAGACAGAAGACTATTCATGAATCATGATTCACCTGGAGACTGGGGGTTCCAAACTACTACACTAGCTTACTGGTAATTGTAGGTGCTAGATAGCAAAGTACCATTCAAAACAGACCACTCTTCTCTTCCCAGTGCTCACGTTCTCTTTTTAAATTATGCTATATTTGGAAGAATATACGCTAACAGTTTCTTCTTACAGATTATCACCACATAGCCAAACCTCTTTTACCCTCAAAAGTAGGCATAACCCAACCAGATAACCCTTCCACAAATTGACTCACTTTCTTCTTTCAAACTGATCAAATTCGTTCCAACCTTCCAAATAAAGTAATTCTTCAACCGTAATCTTTATATTTACCTAATAGAGTATCGATTTCCCGATGTCACTTTTTAATATTTCATATCATCTCTATATAAGGGAAGTCAAATACTCTTATAATGTCAACTCCTCACACTTCCCACCTTCATATATACATTAACGAGATCCATCATGGGTTATTTAGTCACTTTACTTTCAAATCCATACGCGTTACTAATTTTCGCAATCTCAATAATTGTGTCATCTTATCAATACTACAAATACATTCAAAAAAATACAAAATGGTATTCAAAATACATCACTCAAACTCCCAGATCAGTCGAAAAGGCAGACAACAAACATAGAAAATTCGGTCAATGGTACCCTGAGTCATTCACCTGGCCAAAACCTGAACCATACCCTGATTGGGATCTTGAAAAGACTGTTCCTATTCCATATCGTGCATTTAGACATAAATATAACGTTACGATGGGGATAAGAAACATGCCTAAAGACGATTGGATCCAATTAGATAATGAATTTTTAGCAAATCATGCATTGAAGCAAAAAAGATTGAATAGTGATTTGAAAGATCAATTATTTGGGACTTTACCAGAGGCTAAATTAGCTACAATTGAATTATTTTATGAATTTAGAGAATATTTACCAGCTAGATATCCTACCTTGTTTGAAAAGATTGATAACGGGATAAGAATCATTCCAACTGACGAAGTTTATCAAATTGATAAATTCACTGAAGATCCAATGTATTATATTTCACAATTAGTTCAAGATGATTTAGCAGTTATGATTGAAGATGATAATGGTGAATATTGGTTAAAAGGTGGTTCTATCTTATTAGCAGGTTTTTGGAGATTGAAAGATAAATTAAACACAACATTGTCACAAATCCATTTTTCAGGTGATGTTCCTAAATATAAAACTAATCTAAAAGCAGGTATGGAGAAATTTTTTCAAAGAGTTACATGTGATGGGCCAATAGTTAGAAATAATTATTTCTTACAAACTGATGATCATTTAGACTGGTCTGTCTCGATTGGTGATGAGAAAAGTGAAAAGCTCGGTTGGTATACTGCACCAATTGCAACTGATATTAATCAAATTTGGTATCGTTCAGAAAGACAAAGTGTTAGAAGATTACCAATTTCAGGCGCTGCAATTTTCACAATCAGAACTTATTTCTTACCAATCACTGAGCTATGTAAAGAACCATTCGTTCCGTTGAGATTATTAAATGGTATTGAGAGTTGGTCTGATGATGTTAAAGAATATAAGGGTTATGATATATTTAAAGACGTTGTTATTCCTTATTTAACTGAAATGGCAGCCAAACAGGAATTGGAAGGATATACTAAGGAAGCTGATAAAAGTCAGTATCCTTGGTAGATATAATTCTACTAGTATTTAGTTCTTTATATTTATTTTTAGTGTGTTTGTTTTTTGATGTGTTAGCACTGGTTATAATTATCATGACTGGTTTGTGTATAAATATTATAGTTAGCGATAATACAGACTTATTTATGAAAGAGACTAATGTAGGACTTTATAAGTCAATAATGGGTTTCATGTAGTGGTAATCATCAATCTTGAAATATACTCTAGTCATCAAAATTGATTCAGATTCAAGTTCACAAGACTCGAAAAGCATCATATCAGATAAATCCACGCCGTTTAATAAAACCAGGGTCCAGTGAATATAATTTTGAAGCTATTCACCACATTATTATACATTCACAGCTTTCATAATTAGTTATCAATCATTCCAATTGTAATACAAAATTCACATGAAAAGAAACCAACTATAATGTCCCTTTCATTCCCATGATTTACATCTATGTATCAACCCAAAGGGTGGAACTTGGACCTAATAATTTGGAGTCTTGACTCTTCTGACTATTTACCAAATCACAAAACACATGTCCTAAAAATTCAAGATCCAAGTCTATTTTTATGTCAAAAAATCTCTAAAGTTCTTGTAATCTATAAAATATAACGTAATCTAACAAGAAACAAGATTATCCAATAATAGGGTTAGTTATCTGCCCAAATTCTTGAACCCTACACTCTCCATGCTTTTCATACAAGTGGCCTCAACTGATACCGTCTCCTAATTGAATAATTCCGCTCATTGAACCATGCATTCTTTGAACCCACATGGCCTATATCAAAATACAAAACGCGCATATGATTGTACTTCCATGAATTTAGGAGAGTCACGATCAATATTCGAAAAGGTAGCGTGGATTACTTCTTTAAGTCATGGAGGTAGCTTAAAGCGTCCATTTAAGCTGCGACTTTAAGGAAACGTTTTGTTTAAGAAAATTATGGATTTGGAAGTGGGTTAATCCTAATTCAGTCAATGGACTTAGAAGTTAGAAATACTCATAATAATTATTCATCATCAATCAATCCATGAAGAATGTGAAAGTTCAGTGTACTGATAATTATAGTCGTAGTACTATGGATTTGCAAGTGGTATACCCAGTGATTCGTGAATCATGAATATATTTCTCATTCCACATGTGGTTATCGTGTTTGGTAATATTTGTTTACATTTGAAATTAGAATCTGCATGGGCGATTACCCTTTATACGACAACATCAAGCGCAGTATCACGTATCTAAGATAAAAGCCTCTCATAGGCCTAAAAAGAGCTAGAACAGTCTAAGCAATTATAAACTATTTTAATGAACTTTCAAATCAATTTCCACCTATGATCTATGAAATCTATCTGATAAACATCACAAGATGATTTATAGAATCTCGAGGCTCAAATAACACCAGAAGAAAGCCAATATCTGGGAATCACACCCTTCTCAGTGCTCATCAATTAGCTTGAACTAATGAACGTGGTTACCTCAATTTCCCAACTAAAAATTAAACGTTGTTCTGATATGCGTTCGATTATGCATAAATGTGAAATAATTATGTCGATACGACAATAAATTTTTGTTAACTAGCTACACAAACTGTGGTAACGATGATTGGCTCACACGTATATACCGTGTTTGAAACTGGACAAAGCATACAACGTTATATCCATCGATTATACAAACTGTAAAACATTTTTCAAGTTTACTACGGTTTAGATTTCTATATAAACCACTGCAATTACCTTCAATTTCCACTGACTCAATGATATAGAAAAAACATACAGACACCAACACTTCGACCATGTTATCATTACGTGCTGCTTTATCAATCCTTGCTGTCATTGCACCAGCTTTAGGTGACTGGACTTTTTCATACAGAGCTGATTTTATTCAAGATTCAGATGCTTCAACCTCCACTGTTAATCTCCCATCATTTGGTTTGAAACCAGATGAGACTTGGGATTCATTAATGGCTAACATCACTGAGTTAAATAAAGCTGATCCTTCTGTTCAATATAAATTAATGTATTGGTCTCGTCATGGTGAAAGTAACCATAATGTCATCAAAGATGAATTAACCGATGAAGAATGGGATGAATATGGTATTTATGACACTTATAACGGTATTAATATCTATGATGATGATTTAACCGATTATGGTGTTGAACAAACTAAGAACATGTCATTGATTTGGAAAGATGCTATTAATAATGGTACTCCAGCTCCTCAAATTTATTATGTTTCTCCATTAATTAGAACTTTACATACTTTGAAATTAACTTGGGGTGATGATGTGACTGGTCATGTTAAAGAAATGATCAGAGAAAGATATGGTGAGTATCCTTCATATAAACGTCATTCAAAGACTTATATTGCTGAAAATTATTCAAATTTGGAATTTGATGCTGATTTCACTGAAGAAGATGAATTATGGACAACTACCAGAGAAAAGAAGAAGCATGTTAATACTAGAGTTCAAGCTTATTTAGAAGACGTTTTCACTAATGACTCTAATAGTGTTATTTCTGTTACTTCTCATAGTAAAACCATTGATAGATTATTACTTGTTTTAAATCATATTGAATTTGATTTAGCTCCAGGTGATTTCATTCCTTTAGTTGTTGTTGGTACTAACCCAGATCTTGCTGTTGAATCTTCTACCGTTGAATCTTCAGTCGAATCATCTTTTGAATCATCAATTACTTCTGCTGAATCCTCTGAAGTTGCTTCATCAGTTGCTACTTCCGCTTCCGCTTCTTCTCCTTCATCAGTTGCTACTTCCGCTCCAGTTTCTTCTGCTTTATCTGCTCCAGCTTCAGGTGTTTCTTCAACTGCTTCATCTGTTGCTACTTCTCCAGCTTCCTCCCCTTCTTCATCTCCATCATCTGCTCCAACTGCCCCAATCATCGGTGGTTCTATCGTCAGTGGTTACCCACAATGGACCATCCAAGTTCCAGGCTCATTAGGTCCATTTGTTGAATTAGATTTAACTCTAGCTTCATCAGGTCCATTCGTCTACACCAACTGTGATATCTCAGTTGATGGCCAATCAATCTCTAATGCCACTATTGATTTAACTTCCACCAATTTAGACGCTTCTTTACTTCAAGACATCTCAGCTGATCAAATCGTTACTATTGCATTCGGTGGTGTTTTCACTTCAAGTGGTACTGCTGCTGTTGATGGTTCATTAGATCTAAATGTCCCATTTGCTAAATTCGCAAGAAGATCAGTTGTTTCTTATCCTGTTTCATTTGCTATTGAATCTAATGATGATACCGTTATTTCATCTGATTCTTCATCAGTTTCTTCAACTGGTACTGCTACTGACGCTTCTTCAACTGGTGCTGCCACCTCTTCTTCAACTGCTACTACCAATGCTTCTTCCACTGCTACCACTGATGCTTCATCTTCATCAGCTGTCTCATCAGGTGCTTCATCAGCTACCACTACATCCTCAGGTGCTAATGCTGGTCTTACAACTACCACCACTGTCTCTGACATCTCAGCCACCGTTGTCACCATCACTTCATGTGAAGAAAACAAATGTTCAGAAACTGCCATCACCACAGGTTTAACCGTTGTTACTTCAACCTATAAAGGTGTTGTCACTGAATATACCACTTATTGTCCATTAACCACTGAAACTGAATCCACTAAGGCCTCTGAATCTACCAGAGCTTCTACCGAGTCTACTAAAGCCTCAACTGAATCTACTAAAGCCCCAGAAAGTACCAAAGCTCCAGAAACTAAAACAGGCACCACTACTACCGTTGTTGAAAGTACCACCACGAAATCAGGTAACTCTGCAACTGTTACAACTTCCACTAAAGCTTCTTCATCAGTTACCTTTTCCATTTTAACTGGTGCTGGTGCTCAAGTTACTGTTGGTTCTACTGTCTTAGCTTTAGTTTTATCACTCTTGATTTAGATTGTTAGATATCCCAATTCACTTTATTAAGTAGTTAGTAACAGTGATTATTTTTGTGTTTTCGTTTTATTGGTTTTAGTGTTTTGTTAATTCTTTTATTTCAGATCTGATGAATTCGTTGGATTGAATATTTCTGTTGAGGGTCAAATAGAGTTGATTTCAATGGGGCTCTTATATAGAATAGATGTACTTTATTATATACTTTTACTGTAGTTAATATTTAGAGTATACTTACTGATAAACTGGTTATGAATATCTTCGGCTAAAATTATAATCCAATGGCATTTCTTCATTTAATAATCATCGAGACATAATTAAAATTTATGAACAAACAGCAAAAGAATCACCATGAGTCTCAGGAGATCAAGCAGGATCATCACTAAAGAGCCAATCCGATCCAAATACTTCCTCAAGAAAGAAGAATCAGAATCAAAATCAGAAAACATCATCAAAAAAGAACTTCAAGCTGATGATCCAATTATCAAACTCAATGAAATTCCAATAATCAAACAAGAATCAAATGAACCCACCATCCCTCAAAAAGAACCACACAGCCCCATACCCAAGAAGAGAAAGACACAACAGATAAAAATCGAAATATCCAAACATGAATTCCCACTGACACCTCTCGAACTTCAAGAGTTAAACGAATTAGAAGTTGAGCCACTCATCCCTCCAAAGACGTTGGCACCAGCACCAAAGAACTGGTATGAGATCTATCAACACGTTAAAAGAATGCGAACCAAAATAATCGCACCAGTAGACACGATGGGATGTGCTGAGATTCCCAACACTTTAAATCAAGAGATCAAAGACTTTCCTGATAAAGTGTACAGATTTCAATTATTAGTCTCGTTGATATTATCATCACAAACCAAAGATGAGATTAATTACAAAGCGATGGTGTCAATGAAACAATATTTCCAGAGCCAGGGACATGTGTTAGGGATCACTATTGACGCAATTAATGAAGTAAAAGAGACGAAATTAAATGAATTGATCTATTCTGTTGGTTTCCACACAAGGAAAGCCAGTTTTTTGAAAAGAGTCGCATTAATTCTATCAGAGAGTTATGATGGTGATATCCCCAACACCTTGGATGGCTTAGTGGGACTTCCTGGTGTTGGACCTAAAATGGCTTATTTAACGTTACAAAAAGCATGGAATTTAAATGTTGGAATTGGAGTAGACACTCATGTTGATAGATTATCCAAGATGTGGCATTGGGTAGACGCTAAAAAATGTAAGACTCCAGAATTAACTAGAATTGAATTACAAAAATGGTTGCCTTCAGATTATTGGAATCCAATTAATCCAATCTTAGTTGGGTTTGGACAGGTGATTTGTTTGCCTAGAGGACGAAGATGTGATTTGTGTACTTTGAGCCAGACTAAACTTTGTGGGAATGTTGATAGAGCATTATTGAAAAAAGTTGGCAAGTTGAGTGCGGAGGAATTGGAAGTGAAGAATAAGACGATCAGAGGTGATATTACTTTATTGAAAGATATTGAAGATTTAGCATGATGATTTATTATTTATTAATTAATTTATTTGTACTATTTATAAGAGGCGTTTCCATGTAGATGCACAGATACTAATCATAAGTTTCATTAAATGATTTCTTATTTTTAATAACAACTGCGAATTCAACACGAATAGGGATATGATCACTAGGATGATCCTTATTTGGTAATCCAGTGATAGTATTCAAATACCTTTGTTTTAAACCGGTCAAGAATCTAGTTAATTTCAATTGTCTTTTATTATACCAGATATAATCCAACGTGTCTGAAAATTCTTTGGTATGACAAGTATACAGTTCATTAACTTTATGAGTCTCTTTCTTGAAATTTTGATTGAATAATAATAGGTCATATAATGAATAATTTGAGGTGACTGGATTCTTAACTTTGAACTTTGGATGATTTGGTTTAAAATATTTCCCAAACGTATTGTATTTTGCAATCTTCACTTCTTTATCCCTCATGAATTCAACCACTGATGATAATGGAGTTGAGTTCAAATCACCAGTGAATATAACAGTCGCATTAGACGGATATCTTTCTTTGATACCTTTAAGAATATCACAAATCATTAATGTTTGAACGAATTGAATTGATTGATGTTTCCAATAAAGATGAGTGTTTGAAACAATCATGATCCTTCCTGTTAACTTATGTTTTAAAATAAGGACCTGAAGCACTTGGTTTCTTGCCTTAAGATCTTCTTCAAGAATATCATAACGTAAACTAATACCATATAATGGGATTTTATTAGTTGTTTTCTTCTTCATTGTTTGATAATGATCAGAGATATTCATTTGTACTTTCTCCATCAATTCAAACTTCTCCTTATTATACAACGTAGCAATCCCATCAATTGACGAGTCGTCTAATTGTTTCTCTTCATTCTTCTCAACATGTTCATCCCAATAAGCAGGTTTCTTCTTCTGGATATATTCACATCCATAACCCTTCTCCGTAAACAGCGGATTCCAGACCTCATCGTAGGTCTTTTGATCAACCTCTTGAAGACACATGATATCAGATTGGATCGAACGATCAGTCAATGTTTTCTTTAATAACTCTAGTCGATTCTCCCACTTTATGTGACTTTCATCAACGTATTCTTCATACATCTTAGGCCAAATATAAGCTTGATTCAACATATTGTAACTCATCAATGTGAATTTTCTCTCTGGTTGGATCATTCTGTCAACCATGGGATCTAAATCCCTCCATGATCTATCGTTTATTGGACCCCATGGTTTCACTTTCTTGAGTGGTTGGGTAGTCGCTTCAGCTGTGGGGGTGAGTTTGGATGCAATTTGGCGCAGCAGGAGGGACGACTTCATTGGTGGGCCGAGTCTCTGTGTTTGTGTTTATTGAATCAAAGATATGAAGAAATTAAATTCCATTAATTACGTCTTGAATAAATTTTTCGGCGCGGGCCAAAAGATGAGATGAATTGATACCAATTTATCAACATCGAGACGTTTGGTCCAACTGGCAGAAGAATGTGAGTCGTTCTGCTTATTTAGATCTCTGCTTTAGTGGAAATTTTTCTTCCTTTCTGGTCGTGAAGTTGGAATTTTGCTTATGAGAATCCAACTCAATTATGGAATGTCTATATTATTGGTAACTAATACTATCTTCAATGATATTGAAGGTAGTTGTCAGGACTCAGAATCCCTAATTACATTATACATACAGCTCTACAGCTACTTAATCTTATAACAAAAAGGTACAATCAGCGACGTGAATTATATTATATATTAGTTCGTTACATAAATGATTCAAACTCATAACGAGAACTCATCCATGTCTAGTGCCCCATTCAAAGACTGATAATTAGACCCAGACTGTCTTGGTGACATGTTTGGAGTACTTCCAATCCCATAGATAACTCCAGGTGTATTACCATTGATATGTGTATGTGTATGAGCAGGTGCAAAATTCAATGGATATAAAGGAGGATCAGCACCATGATCCATTTCACCCTCGATTAGTGAAGGACGATTCATTGATTTATCATAGGTTGGTGGTGATAATGCAGAAACATCATCATACATTGGAGGAACTTCATCATCCCATGCAATACCTAATCCTGATCTTTCAGTGACTAATATTTTGAATTGCATTCTTAAGACACGAGCTGAACCAGTTGGAACACCAACTGAACTTGAATTAGATTCTTGTTTAGTTGATGAATTTGATGTTGATGGTGCTAATGAGGCTGATGATGATGAACTTGGTGATGAAGATGATGGTTGGATATGATTTGCGAAAACTGGTGATAGTTCAGCCAATCTTTGATCTTGTTTGGTATTATTATTATGTTTACCTCTCAATTGATCAGCATGAGAACTTGATGGAGTTAAAGAATTAGTTGATTGTGTTTGTAATATCTCTTCAGCAATAACAACTTCAACAATTAATGTATGTGAAGCATTTATACCTAAAATTGGATCATCAACATCACAACTGACTGTTGGATGGATCATTGGTGGTTCAACTGGTCTATTTGATGAAACATGTGTATAGTGAGCACCTGATGCACTAGTTAAATTGAAACATGATAATTCTGCAATTAATTCAATTTTACCCTTTCCTGTAAAATCAGATTTCCATCCATTTCTTAAATCACCAGATGCAACAGTTCTAATTTCTTCCATATATAATGACATATCTTCTTGTTTTTTGATTTCTTCATCCTTTTGTTGTTGTAATACTTGTTGTCTCAATTCTTCATTAGCATGATCACTTGGATGTAGATTAGTATTTGTAGTATTAATTGATTCATTATCATTATCATTATCATTATCAATAGATTCAGTATTGATATTATCTTGCACTGGTGGTGCTGCAGTTCGACCTTCAGTTGAAATAGTTGGTGCTAATGTAGGTGGTAAATTACTTGCTAATGAAACTGTGGTTGTAGGACCAGATTGTCTATTTCTTTTAACTGGGGCAGTTTTATGAGTCAGTTGATTTCTTTTAGCTTGTTCTTCAACTGTTTTCAGTTTAGATTTATGATTTAAACAAGCATTTCCCCTTATTTTAACTTGTTCTTCAATTCTCCAACCTACTCTTCTCATTCTCCATCTTTTATCATCAGTACTAACGCCATCCAATTTTAATTCCATTGTGAATGAAGATTTTGGATAAATAACATTTGGTAAAACTGCAGTTGCAGTGACCTCAGTTGGAGGGAAAACTCTTAAAGAATTTCTATCTGGACCTCTTAAAATTGATCTTGAAATATTTAAAGGTAAAACAACTTTAACCATAGTTTGATGATTTTGACGATTATTATATGATGCAATAGCGACGAGTTCATATCTAATTGAAGTTAAAGAACTTGAGCCCAGTGTTGTTGTAGCTGGTAAATTTCCTGGTAATAAATGAGAAAATGGATAAGAATGTTTACCAGAAGGTAAATTATGAGATTGAGACATGATATCCCATCTTGCCAATTCAACAGTTCTATTTTTACAGTTGGAACAGTTTGTTAATGAAGTTGATGGAGCTAAAAATGGTTTAGCACAATGGATTTTTTGATTTAAAGATAACTGAACAGAGTTGATTAAAATATGATCCTTTAAATTCAATAAATTCAATAGATTAGAAGAGGAATTTTGTTTTGAAGCAATTGGAGAAGTGTTGTTTGACGTTGAAGGACTTAGATTCAAATTTGACAATGTTTGAGATAGTTGATGTAAGGTATTTTGGGAAGATATGGATCTTTTATTAGAAGGTCTTGCATGATTAGCAGAGATTGAATCACTTTTAGAGTCAGGTTTGAAAGCATCAGGTTTAATATCAAACACCAATTGACCAGACAATAAAGAGCCAGAACTTTCATGAGGAAGACCGTACAGAGTTATTGGAGGAGATTCAAGATCTATTGATAGTTCAAATGGATGGAGGGACCCAGTATTAGCGATATTGTTGTTAGTTGAAGTGAAATGAGATGAGATCGAGTCCTTTGAGTTTGAGTTTGAAGTGTGTATGCTCGTACCAGACATGGTAGCCTGTAGTTTCTGGAACAGAGGCATTGTGAATTGACTATGAGGGCACTATGAGAGTATAATTATGATATTAAATGAATTGTTGACCTGAAGCGACTCCCAATTCTATACGGCGCTTAATGTGATCAAAACCCAGAAACAAATGGAGTGAGAACAGATTGAGCAGATGGGCGTGATTTGTGAAATGAGGGCAGCCTGAGGATCCAGAAGAGTGTTGTGAGTGTGAGCAAAGTGGATGAAAAGTGATGGACAGCGGTTTAAATGTGAGAAACTCAGAATTGTGTGAAACAAATTTCAATTGGGCCGATAAAGAATTTTTTTATTTGTTTTGGGTTTTCTGCATTTGGAGTTCCGGGAAGATCACGTGCGAGAAGACACTAGTCCCGAGGGCAGAATAAAGTCACGTGAGTGACTTTCTCAATTTCCGGGTAACGTTCAGAAAAAGTTCAACAATTCAAAGGCGAAAAAACCAAAACAAACGATAGAATCAACTTCAATACAAACCAAATTGGATTTAAAGCGGTCATTTTAGCGATTTTATTCCTGTTCTGAATGAACTTGCAAAGCTTCAACCAAGGCATGGGCCCTGCTCAGCAATTATTGCAACAGCAGCAGCAACAGGGCCAATCTCAATTACATTTCAATGAATTATTTCAATCCCTCAATAGTAACAACAATAAGAACATCAACTCTGCAAACACAAACAACATCATCACAGGGGCTAATAACTCCAATGAAGGTATGAACTCAGCACAGTTTTTGGCTCAAACTCTTTATCAGGGTCAATTTAGAGCTCAAACACCTCAGCAGAGACCTCCACAATTACAACAGCAGGTTCAGTTACAATTGTTACAACAGCAACAGCAGCAACAACAACAAGCTCAACAGCAACAGCAACAGCAACAACAACAGCATCATCATCATCAAGCTCAGCAACAGCAACATTACCAACAACAATTTCAATTACAACAACAACAGCAACAACAGCAACAACAATTGCATGATCATCGTCAAATTCAGCTTGATAACTCTGTTTTAACAACTCCGCACTGGCTAGACCAACAACAACTTGTAGATGTTTCAAGAAAGGCTAATGTTCCTCATTATTATGCTAGAAATGCAGCTATTGCATCAAGAAAGAATAAACAATTTCCTGATAATTCATTACCAAAGAATTCTACTTTGATTGAAGCCACAAGACAATTGCTAGATTCTGATCATCATCAATCTCCAGAATTACAACACTCCATACCAAAAAATACATTACTTCATAATAAGAAAACCTCTCATGATATTGATCATAATGATGAAGATTTTGATGATAATATAATTCCAAGAATTAAATCAACGAATTTCCCAGATCAATTATGGGGAGCATTAGATTTATCTGGTCAACATATTCCAAATCTTTCTCCAAATTTATTTAAATATGAATTTTTAACAAAACTTTATCTTAATGGAAATAATCTAAATCATATACCCAAATCAATTAAGAATTTAAGATTTTTAAAAGCTTTAGATTTATCAAATAATTCATTAACAACTGTTCCATCAGAATTAGGTTTATTATTCAATTTGAAATATTTATATCTATTTGATAATAATTTACAAACTCTACCATTTGAGTTTGGTAATTTGTTTAGTTTATCATTTTTAGGTATTGAAGGAAATCCAAATTTCAACAAAGATTATGCAACAAGATTAGCTCAAAATGGTACTAAAGATCTGATCATATATTTAAGAGATAATGGTCCTAAAAATTCCACTCCGCCAAAAAGAGAATGGTTAATTTTAAATGATGATGATGGAGAAGTTCATCAAGAAGTTTCAGAAGATAAACCTGAAAAAAATAGCTTCACAGTTTTATCGTATAATGTTTTATGTCATCATTATGCAACAAGTAAACTGTATAATTATACTCCAGCTTGGGCTCTAAATTGGGAATATAGAAAAGAACTTTTAACAAGACAAATTCTAGATTTTAATAGTGATGTTATTTGTTTACAAGAAGTTGAAACTTTATTATTTGAAGAATATTGGTTACCATTAATGCAATCAAAAGGTTATAGAGGTATTTTCCATGCAAAATATAGAGCAAGAAGAATGGGAGAAAAAGAGGCTAAAAAAGTTGATGGTTGTGCAACTTTTTATAAACATGATAAATTTTCATTAACTGAAAAAAAATCTTTAGAATATACTCAAATTGTTTTAAATTCTCATCGTTATAAGAAATCTGATGATGTCTTTAATAGATTACAAAATAGAGATAATATTGGTTTAATTACCGTTTTAACACATTTAGAAACTGGTGAAAATATTCTTGTTGCTAATACTCATTTACATTGGGATCCTTTATTTAATGATGTTAAGACTGTTCAGGTTGGTGTTTTATTAGAAGAAATTGAAACAATTACTAAAAAAGTATTGAAATCAAAAGATGACTCATCATTAAAGAATTTACCAATTTTAGTTTGTGGTGATTTTAATTCACAAATAAATTCTGCAGTTTATGAATTAATGTCCAAGGGTTACTGTAAAGAACATGAAGATTTAGATGGTAGAGATTATGGTGATTTCACAGAACAAGGTTTTAAACATCAATTGAATTTAAGATCTGCATATGATAATATTGGAGAACTACCATTCACAAATTTCACACCAAGTTTCACAGATGTTTTAGATTATATTTGGTATACACCTGGTAATTTATCAGTTAATGGATTATTAGGTAAAGTTGATGAAGAATACTTAGGTCATTATATTGGTTTCCCAAACGTTCATTCACCATCTGATCATGTTCCATTATTAACAAGATTTCAACTAAAACAACATAAGAAAGAAGTTAATAGAAAGGAAATTAAACCAGAATTTAGATCTTCAAGAAAGACTTAAGATTTATGAATTTTATTATTATCATCTTTTCATATAGTGTATGTCATCTAAGTGTATGAGTGTGAAAGATTTTGAAATGTCATTGTTAATTTTGTTGTGTTGTTGGGTTTATTTGTTTATAAGTTTATGTTTTTAAAATTTTGTATATTAGTGTTTAGATTTTAATCTAAGAATAAGTATTTAAAAAAGAGCAATAAACGTAGATACCATCATGATTAACCTACTACTACTAGTACTACAATCACATCACGGATATCAATAATTCATGTAATTTAAAAATATGTATTTTTTTTCAATCTTCATCTTGTTACGGATTAGACTCTGCAAAATTAATATGTACAAACATTCACTAGCATAGTTCTAACCATACAAATATATATAGTTCCTCTAATTTGATTGTATCATATATATATCTAAGCAATAGACCAAGTAGACAACCAATTTAAATATTCATAGTCTTTAGAAGGACCCTCCAACCCGAATGAAATATGTCTAAAATGCCAAAATGTCCCGATAGTACCAGCATACAACACCAAATAAACCAATGTCAACACAACTATATTCTTAACTGATTTATATCTTCTTAATGGCGCAGTGAAATGTTCAATAAGGAAAGCACTGACTAACATCGCGAAATATAATGATGGTAAATAATGATGCACGTAAAGGACTCTACCCATTAAGAAAAATGAAACGTAATGTAATCCCCAACCGAACATTGGATAAATACCACCCATTAAGAATGATTTTAATTCTGGTTCTAAACCTTTGAAATCTCTGAATTGTCTTTGATATCTAATTAAGTAGAACAACACTAATAATGCAAATGAAATGACACAGATTGATGAAAACCATGTGTTGAATGGTGAGCCTAATAGATAATATTTTGGATTTTCATCACCCCATCCACATAATCTAATACCAACGTTCAAAGTTGGCCATTGCCATGCTTGTGATGCTAAGTTATCTTGTTTTTCTGGATCAGGAACCAATGCATTATTAGTTGCCATCATTGCTAAATTTAATTGAATAAAATCTTTAAAGAAATTAGTCTTTGGTAATTTGAAATCTCTTGGAGGTGGTGGTAAAGTTGGATTTTCATGATATTCAATATTCCACCAAGTTCTTTTATCCCTTGTGAAGGCATTAGTTATACATGCAACTTCACCTTGTCTGAACCCCCATTGTGGTAAATTAGAACCTGTTTGAGCTAAATAACATCCGATTTCTTTATGTTTAAATCTAACTGATGAAGTTAAAGGATGTAATCTAATTTTATCTTCAGTACCATATTGATGAGCAATTTCAACAACCCAGTCATCCTTTGGATCACCAACGGTGTCATTACCATAAGCGGAGACTTCAAAAGCAGATGAAGTGACAGGGGCTATAACATCATGAGAATGTAAATTTCTTGTAGTCATTTGATGAACAAGTCTAACATTCATTCCATCAACAACGTATTCAGTTAAATCATAAGTTGAATTGAAAGCTTCTCTACCTCTTTCTCTTTGGAAATACCAATGATTATTGGAATCTTTATGAGAATAAGTAGTGACTTGTTGTTGATTTGAGCCTTCTGGATAAGTTTGGATATGAGAATGTAATAAAGCACCACCTAAACCTTGATTTTTCAAAGTGAATAAGGAAGTACCAATTGTTAAATCTCTTGGACCACCTCCAACGTCAGAACCAATTAAATTAGCTTGAAATAATGAAGACATATTAGCATCACCAGTACCTGAATGAGATAATAAATCAAAATGAATTTTGAAACAAATTAAAAAGACACTGATTGGAACTGTAATGAAAGTAAATATCTTTGCCAACCAATGGAAAAAATAGACTTTTGAAGTATATGAATGATCACCAAATTTTTTCCATAAATCAACAATAGTATATATACCAACTAAAGTAATGACGAATAAACCAACCATCTTGGTTGAAATGGCACAACCCATGGCAACACCGGTTAAAATGGACCATTTCCACCATTTTCTTGTGAATTCCAATTCTTTAACATTGACGTTATTAAATCTAACTAATGAAAAAACAGTTGAAACTGTAAAGAACAATAAAATTGAATCTAATAAAATGAATTTACCTAGAGTGATATAAGAATTTTCAAAACACACCATTAAAGTGAAAAACCAAACAGTTGGAATTGAAAACCCAATTGATTTAGTGGTGAAATAGGCTAATGGAACACATAAAGCACTGAAAACAGTTTGGAAAAGTCTCATTTTAACAAAATCAATGTAATCAGGGTATTCACTACCTGAAGGAAAATCCCAAGACCCGTTATAACCAGCTAAATAACCGGATAAACCAACCAGCATTTTAGCTAAAGGAGGATGAACATCATGATAAAATTCATGTCTTAAATAATAAGAACCAAACTTACCAAAATGGGCTTCATCCCAAACAACGTTGTGATTAGCACCGATTTTATAGCAACGTAGAGCAAAAGCAATGAACGTGAACACAATTGGAGCAAATATGGCTTCAGCTTGATATAAAGATGATTTCAACTCATCAACTTCTTTGGCGTGTTCTTTTTTCAAATCAACAACATCATCTAAATTGTCAATTTCAGCAGTAGCAGCTGGTTTGTTGGACTTGGATTGGACCTTTCTGGTGCGCAGTCCAGAGGCGATGAGCTGCTCGCCACCGTCGATTCCTGAGCTGGACATTAGAATTCACAGTTTGGTGGAGTTTGTTGTTGTTTCAAATTTTAAACACGTCAGTGATTTTTTTTTTGGAGTCGCGTTGGGAAAGATCGGTTCGGGCCACACTGGATTACATAATCTGCTCTCTGCTCCCTGCTATATGTCAAATGTCAAAGATTACATGAGAAGATTATCAGACAAATATCTCTAACTTTAAAGAAACCATGCCAGACCGCAAACCAGAGTTGCTAGAATCGCTAAAGAACTTGTTTCAACTAATAAAAATAGTTGACCCCAAGAATCCGTATGGCTCAAACTTTGATGAATTCACACGATTAGCTGAAAAGCTCAAAGATGCTAAAAAGAATAAATATGAACCATTCATCAGAATTGCAAAGAAAGCAATGAAATCTTTATCAAAAAGAACTATAAATGATAAGTATGAGGGAATCTTAAATCCATCATTTGAATTTAAAGAATTTGATCATTACTGTTCCGAAGATGGTGCTGCAGAGTACTATCGGTCTTTGGAAGATGGTCTCCAACAAATCAACATGGAATTTTCTGAAGTTACTGCTGAATATCTTAACGACGTTGATGTCTTGACCAAAGAATCACATGGTTTCATCAACAACTGCACTGGACTACAGCTAGTTGTAAGTTCCTATAATAATTACATTGCAACTCAGCTCGAAGAATCTTTACAAAGGGAAATTATGGAAAATTGTGGGTACTCTGTTGATCAGAGTATTGATTATAAAATCCAAAAAGAACATTGGGAACGCACAAAACTGTTTTTAGAGAATTTGTTCATTTTGCAATTATCTGTGAATATCAAACTTGCGCCTCAGGATGATATACTCATAAATGATCTTTTGGATCAACTTAGAGAAACGAGATATTACTCAACCCAGAAAAGTAATCCCAAAGAAATGAAATTTTCAGTTACTCATGGTAAATCAACATCAACAGCAAGCTTCAGAACAGAAATCATTTCTGAGAAGTACAATTACCTATTATATTACAACGTTATTTTGGACTTTAAATCAAATATTCTGGAAAATGAATCATATTTACCGACACAACAGTCTTTCACAGAATATGATACTGGTTCTAACACTCACTTTGAATTGCAGGGTGCAAGAGATGTATTACTTTTTTTGAATAAAGCACCAACACTTTATAAATTTCATGAATTCAATATTTTCAATGAAGATGAACCTCTGAAAGAAGCATATACAACTGAGCTCTTTCATAAATATTTCGCAAATATCCGGAAGATAAAAATTGGAGTTGAGAATTCAAGTTTGAAATGGAAGGTACAATCAGAGGGACAAGCACTGTTACTGAGTGTAGGTAGTACAAATTATTCAGAAATTTTAGAACCACTGCCAAAGGAAAAAAGAAAAGAACTGACTTCTGAAAACAAAATTCTGGATAGCAAAATTATACTTCCTGATATATTGGTCAAACTAAAATTACAAAATCCTAATATGCAAAATGTCACATTATCTACCTTAAATTTGGCAACCATTGAAATTAAAAAGTCACCAGTCAGCCTACCAGTTTACCTCGCAATGATGTTCAATAAAAGTTTCAATAACACTAAAGACTTTAAGAAGTTCGAAAAAGATGGACAAAAAACTGATCCAAAGTTTTTAAACTTTATCAAAAAAACTTTGAAAAGTATGAGTGGTTCAGATGAACAACTCAACAATAGGTTAGTAGACAATCATAAGAATGATTTGATCACAACATTTGGTAGGCTAATCAGTGCTGGTCTACAAATACTAGACCAATCGATTAAGCAAGTTCTTGCTTCAAACTGCTCACTGGGGGTCATTACCAATCATGATCAAATGGTTATAATTAATATAAATATCGATAAGTTTGATATAAACAGTATTAGCCAGTTGGATCACTTAGTCACTAACATCGACTTGCAATTATTTGATATACTTTTTATCAATTGCTTTGATAATTATAACATATATACGATATTAGGAGGTATTTTGATTGAGCAAGCTAGAAATGCTCTTTCCAAAAAAGATCGTGAGTTATCAATAACACTTAAGAATGCATTACTTGCGAGAGTAATTTTATGCAATGACCAAAACGCAATCATTAGGACGATACTTCAAAGAAAGAAATTCATAGAATTTTTTGCTCATGATAAAAAATATCGTTCTTCAATTAATAAAATAAAAAAAGATTCTGAAGATTGGAAAGAGTCATTGATCACAGCTGAACAGTTCCAAACAGCAGAATCTCATTTAGAAAATGGATTGAACAAAGAAATGACAGCACTAATTAAGAATTCGTTGAGTAAGATCGAAGAATTATCATCATTTAAAGTATTATTGAACCATGAATTTCAACACTTGTATCAAGATGTCAAGCATCTACAAGGTATACTTCCATTTACCTCATTCACAACCGTTTCTTCTTTTGTTGATAGAAAAGACAAATCACAAATTGTTATCAAGGTTTTTGACACTACAAAAATAATACAAGATGATGATATTATTTTGAAGATAAAAAACTTAAGCCTTTCGAGTATTTTAAATAAAAGATTATTTAATCTTTGGTTAACTTTTGACTCAGAAGAAATTGTTGATGAATATAATATCAATCCCAAAAAACAGAAATTGGAAACTCTCACGGTAATCAAGGAAAATGATAAAGGTGACGATGATGAAAATGAAGAGTTGAGTCATAATGAATATACTACCAATTCCACAGAAACCGAAGTCTCAATTATTTCGGCAGAAGATATCACAATTCCACTGGATTTCAAAAATGTTTTGATTTTAATGCTTCTCAAGTTTCTTATTGAGCTACAATCACTATCAAAGATCAATAATTGCGTTAGTCCCGAAATTAACGACTTTACACCAAGAATTCATTCTTATGGATTACTAGTCAATGATGGTTTACCGAAGGTATCAAACGTGAAAAATTATCATAAATTGGTGTCAATCATGTCAGAAGGTTTATTCCTGATGACAGAGAAAGTGTTGACCGATGATTCAAAAATCAGCCAGTTAAGTGGAACACATAAGGAAGTTATTTGGAAACATGCGTTTCAATCCCTTCATCTAATACATCTTGCATTAATTATTCATGGCGATGTTCATAGAAGAAATGTTCTATTCGACAGAGAAAATGATTTTAAACTCAAGTATATCGATTTTGGCAGCAGTTATTTGCTATCTGATATCTCAACCGGCAAAAAAAAGTCAACAACGTCTGATATTCACAAGACTATCAAGAAGGTGATAAAAAAAAGTGATCTTGATGACAATATTTTTGGATTAGAGAATTTGAATGGTATTATAGAGGATAAACTAAAAAAAGATTATGCTGATTTGGTAAAGGTCTTAAAGGAAGTGCTAGATATCAAAGATCCCAACTCAGATAGTTTTGTGAAAGAACTTGTTGCTGAAGAATTGGAAAAATTCAAATCTGAGTCTAAAAAGTTTGTGAATAGTTCAAAATGACCACCAATTGATTTAAATAGTTGAAATAATATCTTTGGGGTGATGACTGATGAGGAACTATTTTTATGAAATGCAACATGAAATATAGAGCCTAGCTAGACATTTACACCTTTTTTATTGTAATCATTGTCATTTCAGATGCTTCATTAATATTTATCAATCCGTATTTGTAATTTATAGAATGTTTCAGCAGATACATCAGACGCAAAATCTAATCTTATGTATAATATCTTGAAAGTTGTATATTATATAAACAGACTGATAAGTCCATATTGTTCAATTTCATGTACTTATTTAGACGAATCTCGATTATAACGTCGGCTCTCAGATTTGACAGGTTGAAAACACAGATCCACAGTTTTTTATAACCCTAAACCAGTAATCTTATCGGAGCATACTCTTACTAGAGGAGCTTAGCCTCCACACAATGAAGAGCTCTGGGGAATAATTAGAGAGTATAAAGTAAAAGGATTGAAAATACGTATTAGTGGGTCATTTGTGCCTCTGCTTCATTATATTATAACTTTATAAGCAGTACTAGACTGTGTCTATCTGCCACAAAATCTCCGATGTGGCTAATTTGACACTGATTATTAGAATTAAGTACTGATTTATGTCCCTTGGAGCTATCAACTCCATTATATCTGACAGCAAAATTGTGGCACATTTGGCGTATTGTATTTCCATGTCTCAGGTGGCTTCTTTACACAGTCCGTACCATCTCAATATTGATATTCATATTACATGAATATCTTCCATCGCCAATAATCTTATTGATCACATTCAATACACACAATGGAATATATCTCTACAGACAAACAATCGAGATATTATTCACAACTAAGTCCAAATCCATCAATGCAACACAACAACAAATCAACTTTCAGCAGATTCATACTTCACGACCACAGACAAAAAAGCGAGCAACAAGCTCAATTGGATGCAATTTCAAAAACTCAACCAGTGAAGACCGTTGCATGTCAAAGATGTAGAAGATTAAGAAAGAAATGCTCCAAACATTTCCCAAGATGTTTGACCTGTGTGAAAATGGCACAGAGTTGTCAATATGTCGACAAATTACCATATAAGAGAAAGCCAAAGAGTGTTTCTGACACTTCTTCTAATTCATCAGGCACATTGATATCGAATGATTTTTCCAGTGAAGGAAATGTTTCAACAAATTACACGTACATTGATAATAGGGTTGGAACTGGTATAAGATCATTATCAATTCCAAACATCACATATAATGCAACACAGAATATCAAACTTCCATCAATTTCATTAACTCGACAGCTGGCTACTCCACAGGAAGAAGCTCAATCAAGACCCAATATTGGTATTCAAAATGCAATATTAACCACTTTAATCAATTTAGGAAGACAAAATTTTGGAAATGGGAATTACGATTCAAAAAATCTGGATTTAATCATTTCTAAAGAATCAGCCATGAAGTATTCGAAGAGCTATTTCGATAATTTTTATAGTTTTTTCCCATTTATCAATTCTAATCAATTCTATAAAGATCTTAATGGATTAAATCTGTACAATTTAATTCATCCTTCATCAACAACTACAACTGAACAATTTAAGAAAAATTTCCAAATATTCATGGTGTTAACCATTGGTTTCAAAAATCTAAGAAACTCTAATCGTTTAACCAATGAAGAGATCCAAAATCATTCAAAGATTTTCACAGATTCCAAAATTGAAGAAATGATGTTTTCATCAGATTTAAAATTCAATTCAATCGATGACATTAAAACTTTAACATTGCTTGTAATTGACTCATTCTTCATCAGAAATTGTTCATCAACTTCAAACTTAACTAATTTATTAACAGGTATGGTATTAAGATTCAACTTACATAGAAAATTAAACACTAAAAAGGCTTCACAACTTTCAATGTTTGAAATTGAAATGAGATATAGATTATTTTGGTCAGTTTATATCATTGATAGAACTGTCTCTTTATATTTGAATAAATTGATTGGAATCCCTGATGAATACATCAATATACCATATCCTATTCATTGTGATGAATTTGATAAAAATGAAGAAAATAACTCAACATCATTCAATGATTTTGAATTCAGTTTAATTATCGAATTAAAACAAATTGAAGGGGTCATTTGCAAAGAAGTCCATAGTGTCTTAGCAATAAATAATAAATCAATAGAGTCTAATGATTCAACTGTTAAAAATTTAAGAAATAGAATAGAATCATGGTATCTTAAAACAACCAATTCAAATAAAAATTCATCAAATCATGGATTAGGTTCAATGTGGTACACCACTAACTATTACCATTGTTTGACAGTGTTATACAGTCACAGCTATTTGAATCCTGTATTAAATGACACGATGATGGATAAATTAGGAAAGGCAACGTTACAAAACTTATCATATTCGTACAATTCCACAATTAATAAAAATACATTCTCAATAAATTGGATGAGTTTTTTCAGAATTTTAACGATTTTTAGAACATTATTGAAATGTTTAATCACTGGGAATATCAAAGTTGTTGACTCTAAGACTGAACTGAATTTATGTATTGAATTGTTGAAGAATTTCATAAATCCAAATAAAGATTGGAGTTTTGTGGTTCAAATTATTGAAATCTTACAAAATATCTTAAGTGCTAGTTTCACTGAATATTTACCAAAGGATAAAGTGATTGATATGTTGGTGGACTCAGAAAAAAGAATCAATGACTGTTTGAAACAAAACAGTGTTGGTTGTAGCTTTGGATACAGTATTGAAAATGAATATACTCTAGCAAACAGAATTGAACTACATTAATATGAATACATGAAATTTAATCAAAACTGTAATGTACACTATTATAAATATGAAGACATGAAAAAAGCAACATCTTGAAGCATCAATTGTATTCTAATTGCTCAACTGTTGAATAGCCATGACGATTAACGTGATTGAAACGTATGGACTTGCTCTCTCACCAACCCTTGCGCATTTCCAAAACACGCCCAGCAGACTACAGATCAGTTAGTATTAAATGAAGAGGACACCTAGTGGAATATATAACTCACCCATGATGGTTTTTATCTAATAATGAAGGCCAGTTAGTGTGGATGTAAGTACACGAACATATCAGTAGTAAAATGACTTGTAGTAACGATGAGAAGTTGAATAAAGCAGACTGCCGGGGGTTGTTAGTATCACAGAGCACATTGAAGTCATAAAAACAGCCACTCACCATAGTGAAATCTCGAGAAAAATTGGAATTAGAGACTGCAGAAATCGAATAAATTTGTTAATTTTGCTTTTTTGTTTTGTTTATGATTCTGTGAGTTCCGGTTTATTAAAGTCGGAATTCGGATGTTGTTTTCATTTGCAGATGGAATAAATGGGACTTAATTATTTGAATCTGGAAGAATTGCACTGATTTGGAGCCTTTTAAACAGTTTGAAGTGATATTCCTCTAGTGAAGTACTGCCCCCGAGACACTGCATAACTCAGACCTAACTCATATCCAATTTGCAGCTTTCAAATACATTCTGAAATGAGTGATGTTGATTTATTCGTGAAGGTGAGTACTAATCATTATTTGATCTAAGATTCAAAACACTAACCCAAATCACCAGTTGAAAGCTTCTGAACTAGCACTGGAGCTAAACACTGCCGAGAAGAAGAAGAACGATGCTAAAAAGAAAGAAGCCATGAAGAAAGTCATTGCGAACATCACGATGGGGAATCATGATATGATTAATCTATTCACTGAAGTACTTAAGTTATTCACACAGCAAGATCTTGAATTGAAAAAAATGTGTTATCGTTTCATTAATTTCTATGCCGCTGCTAAACCATCTATTGCTAAACATGCATTGCCTATAATATCATCAGACTTGAAATCTAATAAAATCCCATTATCACTATTAGCAATAAAATCTCTGGTGTCTGTTCCCATTGATGAATTCTCCATGGAATCATTAAAACCAATCAAGGAATTCTTGAATGACTCAAATCCAGAATTAAGAAAAGCTGCAATTTATTCAATTGGGAAACTATATGAAGTAAATTATCCAATTGTTGAAAAACATGGATTATTAAACAATTTAAAATTCATGATTGGTGATTCAAATGTTAAAGTTGCAACATCTGCACTTTCCGTCATAAACGACATTTCAGAAACAAACCCAAACATATCGTTAACTATTGATATCAAACAAGCTATGCACTTGACTGAATTCATGTCAAAATCAGATGAATGGCAACAAATCACAATTTTAAACAGTATTATGAATTTCATCCCACAAGCACACGAAGAGGCCAACATGTTAATTGATAAAGTTGTTCCATTCTTCCAACATAAAAACACTGCAGTCGTGTTGAATGGATTTAAATTATTATTGTATTTATTGAATTATGTTGATTATATTGAAGATTATCTGACTAGGAAATTAGCAACTTCGTTATCTTCATTACTTTCCAAACCTGCAGAATTACAATTCCTTGTGTTAAGAAACGTTATATTATTAGTCTTGAGTAAACCAAATTTCATTCCATTTGATGTATCATTATTCTTTTGTGATTATAATGATCCAATTTACGTCAAGGATACAAAATTGGAAATCATTTATCTATTAGCCAATGAATCTAATTTAGAAATCGTTTTAAGTGAATTACAACAATATTCAGCAGGTGTTGATATTCAAATGTCAAGGAAATCAATAAGGGCAATTGGTAATCTTGCCGTTAAATTAGAACATAGTTCCAAGGATTGTGTGGAGACGTTATTAGATTTGATTTCATTTGGTGTTGAATACGTCGTTCAAGAATCTTTAATCGTTTTCAAAAACATTTTAAGAAGATATAATAAGACTTTCGATCATGTTGTCCCAAAATTATTAGAATATAAAGAATCTGCAATTGATGACCCTGATGCTAAAAGTGCATTGATTTCAATAATTGGGAATCATGCACAACAAATCACAAACCCAGAATTAATACTTTTAGAATTAACTGAGAATTTCACAAGCGATACATTAGAAGTACAATTAATTTCATTAACATCATCATCAAAATTATTTTTAACAACACCTAACAAAGATTCAGAATCATTAGTTTTAAAATTGTTAAAACTTGCAACTGAACAAATCGATAATCCAGATGTGAGAGATCGTGGGTTTTTCTACTGGAGGTTATTATCAATTCAAAATCAATTCCCTGACACTGCAAAGGATATAATCAATGGTGAAATCCCGCCTGTTTTAAGTGATAACGAACAATTAGACCCTTTAATTCTTCAAGAATTAGAATTAAATATGGGGACGTTAGCATCTATCTATTTAAAACCAGTTGGTGAAGTGTTCAGGTTAGCTAAAAGAAAATATCTTCATGATAGTCCCGCACGATCAAATGAATCATCAAGGGTATCAACTGCAAGATCAAAACACACGAATGATTCAATATTTAATGATAACGTTTCAAGTAATCCAAGTTCAGATAATTTAAGCGCTAATCAAGATAAATACATTGATGATTTTGATGTTAATTCAAATGTTAATGTTAAACCTGTTAAGAAACAATCTGGATTATCACGTCGTTTAACAGTCACTAAAAGTTCATTGTCAAGAAGATTATCAATAAAACCATCTGCCTTGAAATAATACAATATCGACTTACACTCCTTATAACACCTAATGATGTATATATTTATAATGACACTATGACCCTCCAATAATCCTGTAATTATTTACAAATTCCCAAACTCCTCATCACTTTCAGTGATTTTATTACCTTCATTACCATCCACATCATTCCCATCTTCATCAATCTTAATAACATTTGGCTTCGGATCACTCAATTCTCTAACTTCAATAATCTGAACATCCTGTGAAAATTTAACAGGCAATCCACTAGGTTCAATAGTTTCAATCTTAATATCTGGTAGATTAGGTTCTGGTCCCTCCAATATTGAATCCAATTCAAATTCTTCACCTAATATAACATACAAAATAACCAATGCTGCCGGTTTTGATAACACCAATGAATTTTCTTTACAAAATGAAGCAGCTACACAATCAGGACAACCCCATTCACAACGACATTCCAAGATCCTGTTCAATGCACCTTTCAATATCGATGAAACATGTTCAAATGCCTTCCCACATAATCCTGATCCATATTTCCCACCTTTTGAATCATAAAAAATCAATCTTGCTGGTCTTTTCCTCTTTGTTTGCCTTTCTGCGAATTCTTTCTCTGGAGCCTTACATTCAGTCGTGACATCTTCAACACCACTGACGATGAATAAAGGAAGCATTGCAATGATTGCATGTTGTGCGGCATGGATCCCACTTGCTGCGTTTAATTGCTTGTATGTTAGAATATCTAATGCCTTGGTGGGTATATCTATCCAAAACCCCTTTGAATGGATCAATATTGGAGGATTATTCACCTCGACTGCGTCGATTATTCTTTTCTGTTTATCTAACTTATAAAACCCAAACACAATGATCGTGGTTAATATCTTACCGAAATAAATAGGAATATCACTTCCATTCAATGATCTAATTAGTTCAATTTCCTTAGGGTCAACATCGGTGAAATCTCGTTGATTAGTGATCCAATCAACATCACACCTTTCAACTTTAGCAAATCTTTCATCTGAATTGAATTCTCTAATAAGGTAAGGATAACCTTGATGAATGAAAATCCCACCTTCATATAACGTGAAACTTGTTCTTGATGCTTCGATTTCTTCAATGATTATGTTTCTGTTATTAGTGATATCCACCACTGCGTATTGATCTTCTTCAATCCCACGGATTGAAACGTGCTTTGAAGGCCATGGTAAGTATCGATTTGAAGTATGATATCCATGTTGATCATGATCTAATTTATTGATAACTTTTTCTAAATTTGGGAAATATTCACCATCGCGATCTGGATTGATTGGTAGTTCAAATGCAGCACATTGTAAATGACCTTCCAAGATCATTATATTTTCAAAATCTAATATTAATTCTTGAAATTGATAATCTAATAGCAATTCAGGATTTTTCATGTAATGTTGATCAACAGGACTATCACTCCCCACCACCAATGTCAACGAGTCTTTGTTTCTTCTACCTGCTCTCCCACTCTGTTGATAAAAATTACTTAATGATAATGGGAATCCACACATCAAAACAGCATCTAACCCACCGATATCAATTCCTAATTCCAAGGCATTAGTCGAGATAATAGCACTTAAATTCCCATGAAACATCTCCTGTTCGATTTGACGACGATCAGAAGCGGAATAACCACCTCTATAACTCATGACTTGAGAGACTAAATCATCACGATTCATTTCTTGGAAAATTGTTCTTACTTCCTTCATTAACAATTCACAAACTTTACGAACGTAACAGAATGCAATTGTACGAACGTTATTCAATATGAGTTTGACTAAGATCTTTGCAGTTTCACGTATGAAATTTTCTCGACCTGATGATAAATCCTTTGGGTTAACCAATGGTGGATTCCAAACGACTAAATGTTTCAAACCTGAAGGAGAACCATCATTCTCAATATGAGTGATTTGATCAATTCCAAAGACAGATCTCATATGTTTAATTGGATCTTTTAACGTTGCAGAACATGAAATGAATTGTAAATTATCATTCCCCAAGAATGAACACAATCTTCTTAATCTTCTAATGATTAAAGAGACATGAGACCCGAATAATCCTTTATAATAATGCAATTCATCAATCACGACATATCGTAAATTCGTTAAGAAATGTCTCCAATTTTGATGATTTGGTAAAATACTGGAATGTAACATATCTGGATTTGTGAAAATGACTCTTGAATTATTCTTAATGTATCGTCTCTTTGAGGATTCAGTATCACCATCATATGTGTCCACTATGGCCTTCAATCCCATCGTTGACATGATTTGCATGAATGATCTCTTTTGATCTTGAGCTAATGCCTTAGTTGGGAAGATATACATTGATGTTTCATCATTTTTAGTTTCTAAACTATGCAATACTGGGATTTGGTAAATTAAAGATTTCCCTGATGATGTAGAGGTGGTGATTATCACGTTATCTCCTTGGTTTATGGCATTCAAAGCATCTGCTTGATGTGAATAAAATCCATGAACATTAATTGAATTAATTAAATTCTGTGATATTTCAAAATCTAATTCTTTGAACTCTGCAAGCCTTGATGGTAATTCAAATAATCCAACGATTTGATCCTTGTAGTTTGTTGGTTTTAAAAGTGTTAATAAGTCAGGGATCGATGGTCTTTCTTCATTATTATCCAATCTTCTATGTTTGATCATTTCTTGAATTGGGTCTTCGAATTGTTTAGTCTTTGGTATTATCAATGCAGCTCTCTCTATTAATGTCAACTCTGGATCTAATTGATTCACCTCACATTCTTTCAAGAATTCAACAACAGAATCAACAAATTTCAAATCTCTCTTATCAATCAATTTCTTCATTGATTTAGGCGTGTAATTAGGAACTTTCATCTCTGTGAAATAAGTACTCTTCGTCTTAGATTTCGATAAATCACCATCAATAAACTCAAACACCAGAACCTGCACATTTTGATTCTTCATATCTTTCAATTCAAACAAGTCAACATCTTTTTGAACATGACCTTTCTGCCAAACGAATTCCTTCTTCTCTGTGATCAATTGGTTCTCATCAACGTATTTGAACAAGATATCATGTGGCAACAGCACACATAGCTTAGAGACGTCTAGTGGAGTGAGTTCTCTCCTGATTGTTTTCTCCACTGGTTGCTTCAATGTGTCGAATTTAGGGGCGATGTGTTTTCTTGATGATAGAAACGTATAGTATGAATTCAATCTGAAATGGATCTGTTTCAGTTCGAGAAGCCATGATGGCCATGATTTGGTGGTGTCTTCCGTTAGTGTCGCTTGCACTTTCTGCTTCTTCTTCAACGGTGTGCTCATTGGTTCATTGTGATTGCGAATGTTATTGTTATTGCCTCTCTGATTTGATTGAATTTGGGTCTTATGTAATAGATGCTTACATAAATATGGAGATGAGAGATGATACTGAATACGCTGACGATACAAATACAGCCAGAATAGCACTGAAAACATCTATAAACGGACCAATACACCAATAATTAGCACAATCAGTCACGACTTGACTCTCGTAGAAGACTTCCTCGTCAATGAAGGCAACGCAGCTGCCATATTCGTCATTCTCTCTCCAGATTTCCAACCATCGAAATCAATCAAGGCCTGCATACAACCCCATTCTGTGATTTTATTCAACAACCAATCCAAATTCACTGGCTTAGTCAAGAAATCATTACAACCAGCAGCCAAAGCTTCTTGTTTATCCTGTTTCAAAGTCGAGGCAGTCAATGCGACAATGATGATTGGTGATCGAAACACCTTCAGGTCTAATTCATCAACTGGTGATTTCAAAGGAAGACTCTCTAGATCTTCTTTACCAAAGACTCCAATATGGTTGATTTTCTCTAATCTTCTTATTTCACGAGATGCTTCAAGTCCTGACATCACTGGAAGTTGAATATCCATAAGCACCAAATGGAAGCCACCTTTTCGGTATTTCTCTACTGCTTCTCTCCCATTTTTAGCGGTGTCGTAATGGATTGAATGTCTTCTTAGATGTGCTGAAAGAATACGTGAATTGACTAAATTATCTTCCACTATGAGAACGTTGATTGATGGTAGAACTTTTGCTATCGTGGAGGAACCACCTATGTTTCTTGATGTTTGTGAGATTGGACGTTGTGGAGTCATGTGTTTCTTGGAGTTTAAGGATAGTGAGGATGATGATTGGTTTATTGGTGATACCGTATTACTTTTCAAATGATGAACAATTTCTTCATTCTTAGCGTCGTCATTGGATTTCCACGTCCCTGAAGAGGTTGCAGATTGTGCTAATGTAGCGGAAGAAGGAAGCAATAACACAGCAGGCGTTTGACTCTGATTATTATCAACTGAATTTGAGAAAGATCTTCTATAATTAGAAGGTGTAGTTGATCTATTGTTATAATGATGATTAGGCAATGATGCTAATCGTTTATGATGACGATACAGATCTTCTTCTTTAGTTTCAATTATTGAATCAGACATCAGTGGTTTTCTCAGTGGAGTACTATTATTGAAATTATATTGTGGATTAATCTGTTGTTGAACCATTAACGATTGGTTTAAATGGGATGGCAACTCCACAATGAGCGCATTATCAATATTCATTCCATTAGGATAATACGTATCCAAGACCTGCCAAACCGAACGATCTGGTTCAAGTATCAATGGATTAGGGACATTATTACTATTAGCTCTTGGTGAATTTGACCGTATTGAAGCATTGGACACCAATGAAGAAGCCACTGGTTTGGAAGTATCTAGATTGTATTGTTTAGAGGCAACGATAGGGATCGGCGAGAGCGGTGGGTTGGATTCCATTGAAAGACCCATTCCTTTAGCATTGGTAGTTCCTGGTGATGTAACCCTATTATTATTATTGACACCAGGGTCTAGTCTAATGGTGATATCAGCAGCGTCGCACACCTTAGCAATAGTCATTGGGAATTTGGCAATGATCATTGTCTTTAGATCATCAATGATGCTGGACTCTTTCATTTGTAGAGATGTTGGATTTCCATCAGTTCTTCTAACCCATACTCTTCTGGCTGGTTGTGCGGTGTTTGAAGCGGTGGTGCTGGTGTCAGTTGTAGTTGGGAAGGGCAATGGCTTCCCTGGTGATGGAAACCTCAATGATTGCATCGTGGACTGACAAGAACGATAAAATTATATAATTCAGTAGTCCAAAATATTCAACTTACGATAAAAAAACGAAATTCACGTGACCCAAGAATGCTGACTAAGACATTACATAATCAGATAAAAAGATGAGGACGAGATGAACTTGGCGAGTCGTAGCTTGATAGAAAGTCTGCAATCATGAAACGTTGTGACCTTTCAAGCTTCTCTCCAGTTATATCAGTACCACCGACGCTTGAAAGACCAGAAGAAATAACATTTAGCTTTTCATTCCAGACATCCCCGATTGTTTTGGCATTGAAAGATTTACTTTGTTGAATGAAACAAACGTGGTAAGATTAACATCACAATATTTTCTGTTTTGATGTAAAGTGGTGAGAAAATCAGCTTTATCTGGCTTTTCACTCTAGCTGAGATTGATAGAAGAGGTCAAAGACTTCTTATGACCATATACTTTTGTTTATGGCGTCGAATTCAATGATTTGATACTGAAAACTCAATTATGTATGAACAAATTCTTGATTTGGTTTTATGAATCTTAAAGTTAAAGCTTTGGTCTTAGACTGTAATACATGAATATCAATAATTGAAAAAACACATAGTTCAACTAGCACGTAGAAAGTGATGGGAAGTTATAAGTAATTTTTTAGAAACTATACCAACGAGAATCTAAGGCCCCACTATTGAATCAGCCCAAAACTCAATCAATTTGAATCCAGTCGAAGAAGTTGACCACTTAATTTTTAAACAACCTACCTAATGAAGATGTTATGATGGAAGATATCGATCGATCTCAAGACTCATTCTGATCCAGTTTCTTCCACCGACTTTTTTCATATACCACTGTTTGCTATTTTTCCAGCAGCTTCCATTATCCTGGCTTAAATCAAGTGCTTTTCTCAGCTTTTAACTCAGAAGGTTGTTTAATATATATTCAGATTATTTAGAGTCATGTTTTAAGGTTTAAGCTCTGAAAGATTAAGAATGTCCCAATGTTTTAGTTGAGTTTAAAAATCCATAATTAATATAATCTATTAAAGTTGATGTTTTTATTATATAAACACATTAAAGGATTTTTATTTTGCAGTTTGTATTAAACTTCAGATCAATGATTTTAATTTCAATATTGATATACTTAAGACTTTTTCAGTATCACTTGATAAGTATCAGATTATTTTAGAGATCGTTAATTATGGGGTTTGAAGATAAATATATAACAATTTTACATCAAATTTTTACCAGGGGCAATCACTCTTCCAAATTTGCTTAAAATGAACCTCTGATAAAACTTTAACTATATATGAATGTTGAAGCTTTTATGTAGACTTTTATCATTAATTGTAATGTTTGTTTGTAAGTTTCTAAAATTGCATAGAAAGTTACTTAGCTCTGAGTCTGAAGTTGATCTAAAAACATGTGATGTGAGATACCCTGACAGACTCTAGACTCATAAGTGTGCACTCTTTACTTCATATAAATCAAGAGGATAACTAATGAAACTGATTCTAGATTGGTCTCTGTTTTATTTTTCTAAATCTTCAAAGTTCAACTCAATAAACTCGAATAATCTCAATAATTTGGGTCGAAAGGCAGTAAAGAACTCAGTCTTCAGATTAGTCCCGGATCTCTGTTCCATACCATTTCAACTACTCTTTATGGATACAACTACAGAAGTTACTCTTCAGTAATCATTATCTTCGTTCAATTATCGATAAAATAGCTTCTCACAAAACGCTGCAGGGAGTTCATAACTTGAGACACTCAGCCAATGAGAGATGAGTATTAGCAATTAGTAACATTGTCAGATGACATATAAACGATAGCTATCACTATCTCTAATATGAATATCTATAGCTTATCTCTGATACTACGACCAAATCAAAATGTAAAGTCATTAATTCATGCGATATACGAATATATAATTAAATAAAGAGCAGCAATTAAACCACCTAAAAGTGTTCTAAAGTAGCATTTAAACCACCAGTAGCTCTAATGAAGTGTTCAGCAGCTAATGGCCATCCCATGACAGTAACTAAAAAGGCACCCCATTGGAAGAAAGTTGGGATTTTAGAAGCGTATAGTCTGGAGTAAGTTGTGAAGGCAGATGTGTTGACTTTGAAAGCAACGTGCTTTGATTGTTGTTTGGCGACTTGTGAGCCTAAAGTGACGGTTGATCTTAAGATTTGAGATGGGAACATTTTTATGGATTGATTAGTGGTTGATAATGAAGAAAGAAGAGAGAAGAGCAAACGAAAAAGAAGGGAATCCCCTCAGTTTAAATACTTTTCAACCGCTGAAATTGTCTCATGATTTTTGAATCTCAATTTCTTGATTTTGTGGTTCCACAAAGAGAGAAAAAATCACCAGATTTCAGAATGTTGCGCAAACCGGAAATCCACCAAAAGCCTTCTAGAAATGAAGCACGATGAGATGCAGTTTCGGACACTCATCACCACCATTGAATGCCCATGATCCACTCCAGACTCAGGCTAGTCCCTCCCTACTACCACTCAATAAGAATCAACGCTAAAGGTCGTTGGTTTGGCCGTCCGATTCTCGAAATCCTCACTTCTGAATTCAAATCAAGAGATCAGTATCACTACATCACTCAAATTAATAATGGCCAGATTTCTATAGTCAGTAGTAATAATAATACCTCGAATGGAACCATTTTAATAACGAAAGACGCCTTGATGAATGATTATTTGATAAGGAATAAAGATATCTTGACGTGGGAAGTACATAAACACGAACCACCAATTCTACAATTTGATTCAATCCCCATCATTCATCACCATGATGGTTTGATAGTGGTGAATAAACCAAATTCAGTTCCCGTTCATCCAACAGGGAAATACTTCAAGAATTCATTGACTGAGATCCTTAAATCTCAATTATCAATTAATGAAATATACCCATGTCATAGATTGGATCGATTAACTTCAGGTTTAATAATATTGACTTCAAATAATGAATTAGCATCTTCAATACAGTGTAAAATAAGAGATAAATCGGTATTAAAACAATATCTTGCACGAATCAATGGTGAGTTCCCCACTGATATACATGAATTAAATAGACCAATCTTTACAATTGATACTAAATTAGGCTATACTAATGGTATAAGACCCAAACAGAATGCCATAACCAAGTTCGAAAGATTGAAATATAACAAGGATTTGAATCAATCAATAGTGTTATGTACACCTCTAACTGGACGGACTCATCAAATTAGAATCCATTTGAATATGTTAGGTTATCCTATTGTGAATGATCCATTATATGGCCCTGATGCCTCTAAATTAAGACGTGATTTGATTAATTATGATGATATGATACCAGAGGATAAATTCAAGGAGTTATTGAAAGAAGATAGAGATAAATTGGAAGTTTACAAAGAAAATAGTGGAGTTTGTGAGGAATGTGGTGAGCTGTTGTTTGATTATGGTAAAGTTGATGATATGGTGCTTTGGTTGCATTCTTATAAGTTTGAAATTGATGATGAGATGAAGTTCGAAACAGAGATTCCTGATTGGTGTGATATTTGATATATTACTATGTGCATTATTTAATCATTTTGTCTATATACAATTGTTCATTTGTTGTATATATTAACTTGCCATCTAGAAATCATGTGTAGTATTCATCAACTCCTTTCTTATCAATATCAATTCTGTGAGACGACTGTTCAAACTACTGAATTTTTCTTCAGATTGATTTATTTCATCTTCACATTTTTTAAAATTCACTAATGAGTCAAAATAACAATTGAACGTGATATTTTACTCAACATTGAAGTTTTATCTTCTCTTTCTTTGTGTTCCTGAATAAAGGAGTTTCAATTTGAGATCTAAAAAAGTTCTTTGTCTATCAAATCCCTCAACATTTCTGATCATTACCATCACTACCATGAATATTACTTTCTTCAACTTTCTTAACTTGTAAGGCATCAATGACATCCTTCACTTCCTTAACGACACCCACATTTCCACCACTCAACCACTTCTTATTTCCATCTTTCTTCACAACCTTCCTTTTATACAAATGTTTCAAATCATCATCAATATGATATCCTTCCTTCTCCAACAATTCATGAACAAACTTCCAATTAATCTTACTTCCATTAGCATACTTCACCTTCATATTCCTATACCTCAACGCCTTCATAACTGACCCTTCAATCAATTCAGCATACTCCGCCTTCTCTTCTTTAGTAACGGGCACCTTCCTAACATTATAAACATATAACCCATCCAATCCATGACACTTCAAATAACTCTTCAGGAATAAACGGCGTAATTCTCTCCTTATGTTGACTCTCATGAATGAATAATCCATTGGATTTAAACTCTTCCCAAACTTACTCTTATCAACTCCTGCGAATTTCTCATTGTTAATAATGAATCCATCTTCATATTTGATCCTTACTGCAGGTTTAGATTTCCTAAACATCCCCAAAAGATGGTCTGGTGGGAAGTAAAACGTTTTGAAATATTGGTTTGAAGTTACAGTGATGGGACCACCTAGTCGTGAGCTGTAATAATAGTGGTTTATTGAACCGATTACACCTTTGAGATGAGATGGGTTTGTCACTGATGGGTCTGATTTTTGAATGAAACGCCATGGTTTGAGGATGGAAGTTGGAGTGGTAGTGGGGAGAGCGTGTTTCATGGCTGTGGTGAGTGTTTTGACCTGTTTGGGGATCATTGTTGGTCCATAATTCTAATGATATTTGTGTGGGTATTAATTATGGCGATGAGTTCGATATAAAATTTTCACTTTTCTCGATTCTATAATAATACAAAGAATAATAGAAGTTTACATTTATAAATCATTAAAGATGTTTATTAGGAGAGTATACTAAAGATATATATATACTAGACACATACAACTGAGAAATTAATCTATCTCACGAATTTGTCCTCTCTTTGTTTCTTAATATCCTTCTTCAAACTACTAACATCATCTTGAGTTGCATTATAAGATAAGTTAGTGACTTGATTGAATGGATTCTCATCACTTTTTTCAAACTCTTTGAATGCCAACTGTTTGATTTGTTGTAATCTTAAACCAGGTTGTTCTTTTCTCAATTCAGGAATTCTTCTTTCTTCAAATGCTGCTAATGCTGCCTTGAATCTTCTTTCTGGATGTCTATCAATATCCTTATCTGAAACAGCCCCACTCTTCTTCGTCAATGTCAATGCTTCTAAAACGTCATCAATCCCTGATGCACTGATCTCAGTTGAAGTTGGTAAATCACTCAAGAAATCATCAATCTTACCTGTTCTTTTAGCAGCAACTTTAGCAGCACCTCTGTTTTTGCTGCTTGGTTTAGAAGGCAATGAAGCCTCCTCTTCTTTCAGCAATGCATCACGTTCAGCTTTCTTACGAGCTGCTTCCTCTCTTTTAGAGGATTCATCCTCCTTCTTTTTGTTTTTCCCTTTGGCACCTTGAGACCACTTAGAATCTTCCTCTTGGTCGAGTCTTGCCTGTTCTTCAGCCTGTTTCTTGGATGCCTGCTCTGCCTTGCGTGAGTTACCCTGTGCCTTCTTAGAGTTCTCTCCTGACGTCTTTTTGGCCATGATTGGTGGGAAGTGAGTAGTGTGAGCTGTGGGTATTAATTGGTGATGTTTCGGGGTTTCATACAAAAATTGGACTATTTTTTCTGGGTGAAATGAAAATAGAAAGAATTGAGGATTATTTCGATTGTTTGAGCTCCAATTGACTGGGAATTTCCATCATTGCATCATCCATCATCCCAAATAAATGAATAATGACACCAACACTCTCCACACCACCAAACTGCGGTCAATAGTGGGGATTAATAGGGTTATTGCATGGGTAGTATAATTGGACCTCCAATGGTCTCACATATTTTGGACAGGACAGCGACGACAAGCAGTTCAAATGATGGTTCGTTTGGTTTACACTATTTATTGATTGCGTTGTTTAGTTTCATTGCCTTGATTTTAACGCTTTGGTTCTTTAAAAATGAAACTAAATTGAAATATGAATATGAAATGGATCAACATGATAAAGAAATTGAGAGTGTTGAAGCTGAAAATATCGGTAAAGATCTTGTATTTATGGAATTGATAACAAATAGATTAATTTTGATCTTTTCATTCTATTTATTCTTTTACGTTGGTGCAGAAGTCGGATTTGGATCTTGGTTATTATCATATTTGACACATATCAAGAATTTGAAACAGATTGAGGCATCTTATGTCGTTTCTTGGTTTTGGATTGGTTTAACTTTAGGCAGGATGTTAATTGGATTCATTACTAAAAACATTCAAGAATGAACTTAGAGCAAATTTATGGTATTCTATCCTTTCATTGATTTCATTCATTAGTTATTCAATGTTCACCACATTAACAACAGATGATTATTCAAACACTAATATTCTCATTAAGATAATTAATATCGTTTTGATTTTAATCTCTGGGATCTTCATTGGTCCATTATTCCCAACTGCTAATGTTAGTTTGATGAAAATGATTCCCCCAAGATTACATGTGAGTGGGGTGGGGATAAAGACAAGTATAGGTGGGACAGACTAAGCGGTGTTGCCTTTCGTTATTGGTTATTTCATTGAAGTTACAAGTTTTAAAATTTCACCATTATATATTATTTTAATCATTGTCACGTATTGTGTCTGTTGGATGATCATACCTAGATTGACTGAAAGGTATAACCAAAGAGAAGGCGCAAATCGTATCGGGATGAGTAATTTCTAGTTACAACCAACTTAGTATTTATATATGCTGATGATACATTTGTAAGTTGTAACTGCATGTCGCTTCCTATTTTATACCGTTTATTTATTCTGACAGTACTTAGAGATTAATTGTATGGGAGTTGAATATTCTTGATGATCCAAGTGCCACAACTGTTTGGTTTGATGTTACCCCACGACAAATTCATCTACTCATCCACTCATTAGTCTTCTATCTTCTATCTCCCATCTCATCGCTGACTCAGCATTTACATAATCAACTTTCGAAGTTTGAAGTTCGAAATCTTTCAAAAAATTTTCATTTTCGAGCCCAAAGAATCAGAAATTAAATTAATTTTCAGGATTGATTTAGATGTTCAGAAGATTCATCCATCATTCGAAACCGCTGCTGAATGACTCGGAGACAGTGGTCCCCGTGAAGTTTGGAAAGGGCAAAAAAATCAGTGCAGGAAAGCAGAATTTGGTGATCTTGAATGCAAAACAATCAAATTTATTATCAAGACCAATTCCACAGTATTTCCAACAACAAACGTCAATAAGCCAGGGAAATAGCAAGAAGAAAGTCATCAACACTTCTGAATTTCAAGAACAAACATCAAAACTTATAAATTCGAAAAACTCAAAATTGACTAGTGATCAAGCTATAAGACACATCAATCATATCAAACCAACGAGAACCGAGGTCTCTCCCAACCGATACGAACAATTAAAGAAGGAATTATCATCCACTTTCACAATGATCCAACTGAAAGAATACGTTAACCTAATATATCCCTCCATCCCTATTTATAAATCATATAAGAAACATCAAACAATCACAATTATCTTACAAAAATGTTGGAACTTACAAATATCAGAACTAGTTAATCCTGAAGATGATTTAGTGCTAAAAAGGGAATTCGATTTACAAGAACGTGAATTATACTTGTTATTAACACAACGTACATTTGATAAATGGATCAGAGCAAACGTTAAAATCATCGTCCAGCCTGATGATCTTAGAGTTATCGTAAGGGCAAATAAATCACATTTACAATATATTGAATTGGCATTAGAGAAGATATTAAGGAACATATCGATGAATGAGATTGAATTGGGTGAGTTACAAGAATATTTGAAAATGAATAATCATGGTGATGATAGTAAAGAATCAATGATCCCAATTGATGAGATTCAAAAATTAATGGGTGTTTATTTTGAAAACGTTGATGGTAAGAACAATGATTATAAGATCTATTCATTAGGAAAGAAGAAATTCTCAGATTCTAAAAGATTAATACTATGGAGTTTACAAAACAATAAATTCATTAAAGATTTAATAATTTCCAATATTGATGAGATTAAAGATATGGATAATAACGTCTTTTTCCCAATATATCAATTAGATTCATTATCATGGTTACAACAATCTAAAAGTTGGGCAAGATTACAATCCCCTAAAACCACCAACTCAACACCATCATCCCCTAAATCATTGAATCTAAACGCATCAAAGATCTATGATGATTTAAATAAGCATAATTCCGTGGGTTTAAATAATTCAAATAATCAACTACAAACACAATCAATCATTGCGGTGACATTAGGAAAAGTATTACATGAATTAGACGCAAATAAAAAACCAACTGGTATGACTGTCCTTGATACAGAAATCCCATTCATTAAAGATCGTTTGAAATCATTGCCTTTATATCATCAACAAGAAGAACATGAATCAAATGAATTAAACGACTTAGATGAACTAAATAAATCAACCGAGACGTTAGATGAGTTAGAAGATGACATCAAAGTCAAACCATATGAAGAACCATTAGATTCTTCACTCGATATCAATCAAGATTATCACAGTTATCTAGCACAGATAAAATACATGCCATCCCCCTTCACAACCACCACAGAAGAAGATCACGACAACATAACGAAGACAAACATTTCAAATTTCCAAAATCATCCACCATTAGAATTTTGGTTTGAAGTAAATGAATTTGATAAAGTTGAAATTGAAACACTTCAAGCTGTCCTTATTGAAAATGAACAAAACACAACATTATTACAACCTCATCATCTAACAGACTTAAAATTCATCAAATCTAATTCATTAACATTGATCAATCCTCAAGAATTATCATCATCACCTTCAAATGATTGGCTATCTGATCAACAGGGCATTAAAACCCATCTATCTAAAGCAAGGTTAGATTTCAGTGGTTCTAAATCAGTATATGTTCCTGATTTCGTTGATGTGATGATTCCTGGTCATGATGAACCAATAAGGTACAATTACGTGAGTTTATCATATCGTCGTCATATGAATTATAGATATAATGATAAATTAATCCAATTTGCAATAATTGAAAATGGGGCATTAGGTGGTCGTACTTCAGAGTTGATTATTGTAGGGAATGAAGATGGTGGAGTTGAAGAGTTTAAAGAGTTTGTAGGGGATGTTGAAAATTTTGTGATGGAGTTACAGAAATTAGGAGAAAAGAGTGATGAACCATTTATTGAAGAATTGGAAGATAATTTTGTTTTAAAGGAAAAGAAAGAAGAGAAGAAGGAAGATGAAAAGAAGCAAGTCGAATAATGAATTGAAGAATCACATACATATTATATAAATTGCATTATCTTGTACATATATAAACAAATTAATAATAGAAAGTTTTTTTTACATTTAATAATGATGAATTCAAGAAAAGATATAGTTCATGTATTTCTAACAACATAACTTAACAACATCACAATACATAAAAGACACTTATGATGATAATCACCAATTGACATAACTTCTATCAACGACCCTGAAAACTTTAATCTTCCCATTTTTCATATCTGAAGGTTTATAAGAAGTTAATTTAACTCTTCCCCTTGAATCACATTCAATAACTCTAAATTTCTTCTTCTCATTATCATATTCACTTAAAACGGCAGCCAATGGACCATTCTTATCAACACCAACTTCATATGACACCTTTTGACGTAATTTATTATGACCTTGGAATTTAGCCTTGTTAATGGCAACGATATCACCTGGTTTGAAACTTGTTAATTGAGTGATTTCAATATTGTTTGTGTTTGAATAGATTATTGCACCATATGATCTTAATCCAACGTTAGGTAGGATTGTTGGATAAAGCGTTGATATCTTTTGAAATATGTATGGGATTAATGGTTCTTTTAAATTATGATTGATTAAACCATTGGCGATCTTCAAGATTTGGGAAGCAATTTCAGGGTTTGAAATTTGTGGATTGAAAATTGGAGCTGGTTTAATTATTGATTCAAATGATTTTAATTCATCATTAGCGTAAGTTAGATATAACACCGTTTGTGAATTATCTTGATGTAAGATATAATAATCCTTTACTGTTAAAACGATACCATCTCTTCTTTCAATTTCATGGACATCAAATTCATAAATCAAATCTTTATTAACCCGATTTTGTAAAAATGTTGGGATTTGATCTTCAGTAATCCACCATTTGGAATCAAGTTCATATTTTCTTGAAAGTTCAGGATCAATTGAATTTCTACCAGTAGAATTTGAAACACCATGTGAAAAAGTTGATGCTTTCTTGATGCTATTTCCTGAAAATTGAACAGTGATAGGTGAAGAGTATCCATAATTGGAAGATATTGATTGTCCAGTATGAGAACCTCTTAGTAATCCAGTGGCAAACATTTCAGACTGTCCGGTATGGGAACTTTTAAACTGTTTCGATGGAGTATATGGATCAAATTCATCATTATTTGTTAAAGATGGTTGGAATGAATTATGAACAGGAGAGATTAATGAAGAATTAATTGATCTTAGATCATCATTATCAATTTCTTCATCAATGTTGGAATCAATTGGTTCAGTGTTGATTTGTAATGATTGTGGTGATGTTACTGGGATAGGTGGTGGTAATGATGTGATTGATGGTAATCTAGGTTGACTGGCTGGAATCATCGGTGGTAATTGATTTGGTGTTTGGCTTGGTAATGCTGGAACACTACGAGTAGTTGGAGCTTGAGTTCCTGGAATAGGAGGAGGAATCATTGATGAGTTTGGAGGAGGTGGAGGAGCAGATTTTTGCTTCAATGGTGTAATATCATTTGCAATGGATGATTGTTGTACAAAACTTGGTTCTGGAACATCATGAGTGATTGGAGGTTGAGTTTCTGGAATTGGAGGAGGAGGAATCATTGAATTTGATGGAGGAGGTGGAGGAGCAGATTTTTTTAATGGTGTAATGTTGGTAAAAATTGATGGTTGTTCGATACTTGGTTCTGATTTGATGTCTTTGTTTTCAGTGAATTGAGTATCATCATCAGATTCATAGCCTGTAGTGTAATCAGATTGAATACCAGCTTGTTGTAATGAAATGTCAGCATCTTTCAATCTTGATTCCAAACCCAATTTTTGAATTTCTCTTTGTCTTTCCTTTTCAGAAATTTGATATTCTAATTCTTCTTGATCTGATGATTTATCATCTTCATCTTCTTCATCATCTCCTTCAATTGCAGATTCTGATAAAATTGTACGTGATGTTGCACTCAAATCAAGATTTGCTAATTTGTCATTGATTTCAACATCTTCATCATGTACGTTACCTTCATGAGTTAAATCAGTTGGTTTGGTATTTTGTTCAGTAATCTCTTCATCTTCTGAAGAATCAACAATTTCATTATCAGCTGGAATTTCTTCTTCAATAGTTGTTGATTTTTTTCTTAAGACCTCAGGAATTTCAGGAGCAGAACCACTAACGAATGGTAAGATTGGAATAGCAGCACGTTGATCGTCATCATTTTCCAAAATTTCTTCTTCTTGTTTAGGTTTAGATTTCTTGGTTGGTTTTTTAACAGTAGATCCACCTGCTGGCATACCAAATGGATTGAAACCACTTGGGGCACCATACATACCACCTGCACCTGCTAATTTTGCCATTCTTTCACGTAATGCGTTTCTTTTAGATTCTTCCTCATCTTCTTCATCATCGTCATCATCATCATCTTCTTCTTCGTCTTCTTGTTCCACACCTTTAGTTTCTTCAATTCTTCTTTCAGTTGGATTAGGAATTGAGATTGAACCTTTTGGAGTTGAAATTTCTTGATCTTGAGGATCAGTGTCACCTTCATTAGATTCTTCAACCACTGTATCAACTTCTTCAGCATCAACAACTTCATCATCTAATTTAGATTGAACTTGAGGAATTGGTTCTTCGACTTGAGTAGACACAGCATTAGCTTTAGCTTCCTTTTGTTGTTTCTTCTTAGCAGCCAACAAAGCTTGTCTTTCAGCTTCTTCAGCTTGTTGTTTTTGTAACAATGCAATCCTTTCTTTCAAACTTAACTTCGGACCTTCTTCCTCTTCAACAACATGATCATTAACGTTATCATTTTTGACATCAACTTCAGGGACTTTATCATGATATGTTGTACTTTTACCTAATAAAGGTGGAACGTAAGAAGAATGTGTTGACTGTTGATTCTTAGTGGTATTAGGTTCATTTTTCTTAAATGATGGTGGAATGTAGGAAGAATGTCCTTGATATGGTTTAACATCAGATTTATGGATCTTACCGAATGGATTAGATGATATTGGAGTTGGAATTGCAGCACCTGAATCAAATGTTGAAATCTTTGAACTGAAACCTTCTGAGATTGATGGCGTTTTAGTCATTTTGGGAATTTGCGGTGCTGAATCGGTTTCAACGGTCTTAACTAATTCTTCAACAATTGGCTCCTTTGGAGTTGGAATTTCAATCTCAGCAGGCTTGATTAGTTCATTATGTATACTTTCTTCTTCCTGTTCCTCTTCTCCAGGTTCTTCAACAACAGGATCTTCTTCTTTGACTTCCTCTTTGATTTCTTCAATTTTAGGGTCTTCTAAAATTGCATCACCAACGAAGTTTTTAGGAAACATTCCTGATTTAACAGCACCAGTAGCATCATCAGCATATTCCCCCGTTAGCCAATCGTCGTCTTCGATGGCAGTAACTTTAATCAATTGTCCAACATTGAATGATAAATCATCTTCATAATCTGATTTATACTCAAATAACGCTTTTGTTAAAAATGGCAATTGAGTCATTTCTTAGTGTGTGATATAGTGATATTAACAGTGCCTTTATATGTATCTAGACAAGTTGATGAGTTTTGGCGCTCTTGTGATGAGAGATCAGTGGAGATTTGTTGGTGTGTTTTGATAAATAGGAGATTGGAGTTTATTATGGGGATTTATTCTGGAATTGGGTGGGAAGTGTCACCCGGAGTCAAAATGGTATAAATAGGCATCTTGATTATTTGATGAGTTATTGAGGATCAAACATCGATTTAATGGTGACAATTAATTGTGATTGTCTAGTAAGCTCCACAAGAATTGTAATACCGAAAGGTTTGGATTGATTGAAGTAATTCATCTCTTCTATTTATCACCCAATTCTACTATTATTGGTTTTCATTATCATACAATTACAAGCTTGTCTTAATACAATTCATTAGAATTAGTTCTAAATACAAACAAGTAATCAAGTCATTCATCTTTGTAAATCACAAATACAAGATTTACCAGTCTTTGGACAGTTAACGATAATCCATCTTGTTCCTCTACTTGCCTCTTTTGATAAAGCAGTATAAATATTAAGTAAGAAACTTCTTGGAGTTGTAACTGAACCTGCTCCACCTATTTTTCTAACCCATTCATCTTTATTGCTAACTGAAGTTATAGCAATCATATCAATGACTTCATCCCTAACTGGATCAACTGTGAAAACAGGAGCTTCTGCTAATTCAGAAACGATTGAATGATGTGCCTTCTTGGAACTTTCTTCATGAGTCCATCTATCTTTTTTATTATATTTTCTATTAGTGGCTTCATTGGCAACATAAATCATTTTTTGATTATCATTCAAAGTTAATGATTGATTAACTAAATTTGATAAACTTTCATTTGATGAGTTATCAGTGTTTGCGTAAAATTCAGAACCATTTGAGTTTGGTGGGATCATTGATTGAGATTGTGAAACATTATTGAAAATTGATGATATTTTACCACATTCATTTCCTAAAATTTCAACAACTTCATCTAAATCAGCATCCAAATCAATCAACGTCTCTATGTTTTTCAATTTATAAGGCTTGTATCTTTTTTTCAAACTTTGATTTAATAAATGTGAGACTTGTTGTTGTTTAATTAAAACGATCCATTCAATCCCATCACGTTGACATGATGAAGTTATATCTTCAATACTATTTGAATTTGTTAAAATATCAGATGAGATACCGGCATTCCATAATCTTTTTAATACTTCAATAGCAGTAGGTTTCCAAATTGACGAACTCAAACTCGTGACTATAACATCACATCTTTTAGCCTTCCATTCAACAGGAATATCTGGGTCTTTTCTTTTTGATTTTGATGGTTTTTTAGAACTGTCAACTTTCATATATGATCTCATCCCAT
>JAKUBM010000047.1:0-94307 GCA_030566895.1 Phaffomyces coquimbonensis
TTTGCTATAAATTTTGTACTAGTAGTTTCTTACTACTTATTGTGAATTTATCACCACCGAAGCTCGACAGCTTCCATCATTGCTACTACGATTAGAGTCGTTTTACGACCAGATTACTACATTTTTATTAAAGAAGATCATTTTTGGTTCTATTCTTTTGTTTTGAGATTATTATTTCAATTTTCTACGCTAAGTCAATGATTATAAGCTTTGGAGTAACAGTTTTTAGAACTTTCTTACATCCAAGGAGCCAAATTTTTCAGAATTATTGATTAGGGCGCCAATTTTTGGATTAAAGCGCTTGTGCAAATAACAGTGTTTTTTTCTGTAGACCAGCAGCTATTGAGTGGTTCACAAATCACTAACAAGTAAGTAAAAAATACCTCTCCTAATACTTCAAAATAGCTTTTATTGGGCCTACTAAGAGTGTGTTTTAGTCTCGTTTATTTATATATATATATTTATAAATCTATACTAACAATCTAACAATTGTATCAAGAGAACAAATAAACCTTCCCAGATGCACCACCTCCTACTATCCAGTTTTGACTTTGATGAAAGTTACAAACAGCAGGCACAACCGTCATTAATGGATCATTCAAATGAGCTACTTGAATACCCTCTCTGTTGTAAACATCATAATACTTACTCATATTTGCAATCACAAATTTATCGGTTTTATCACTTGGAAACTTATGCCATTTAGCTTTAAGGATAGAGACCCATCTTCCTGTTTGGCAATTGTGTTTTATTTTATGTTGAGGTTTTAGTTCTTCTTTTGGGATTGAATAATCAAACTTCCAATTAATAGAATCCTTCCCTAAATTGAAAATATTAATGCTATCATCATAACCATTACAAACTAAATCATTCGAATGATTCCAATCAACAGTGGAAACAGATAATCTAGAGTCATACTTCCCGTAAGAATGGAAAGTGTCCAATTCATCAAGTTCATTCCAAGAGCTTGAATCTTTGATATACCTGACATCCCAAAGCTTTAATGTTCTATCCAATGAAGCAGTAGCAATTTGATTTTTGTTATTTGGATTAATTGTAAACCCTCCTATTTTTTTAACTGATAATCTAAAGATCTTTCTTTTACTGTGATCACTAGATCTTAAATCTAATCTTCCAAATTCCCCGTCTAAAGTGGTATAATACAATTCATGATCATTATTGAAATTTATATCTGAAATACCTGCATTATCTTCATTAATGAAAAACTGTGTGGATTTCAATGACCTTAGGTCTATCATTCTGATTGACGCATCATAACTTGCGGTATAAACTTTGTTTAGTTCATTATAATCAAATTCATATTTTGCAATTGCTTTACCATGCAGTCTAAAGCTGGTGATATCAACTTCATCTGTATTATCAGAGTCCCATATACCACAATTTCCATTGGTGTCACCACCTATAATCAATTTTTTGTCAATAGATGGATGGAAAGTGACATAAGTCATTCTTTCTTTTGTAAGTTTAATTTCATTGGGTTTAAAATGTTCATAAATCTTTTTCTTGTTGAATTCTTCCCTCAAGTTCTGAATATCTTTTGATGAGTTATCTTTTTTGATAATTGTTTCATAATAATCACCAATTGAAAAATTTTTAGAGTTATTCAAAAAATTCTGAAATTTGTTTAATAATTTTTTATCGTCCCCATCTTCTTCACCATCCTTGACTAGATCAATTAAACTTAGTTCACCGTTAACTCTAATGTTCTTTAATTTTTCTAATTCCAAAGTTTCTTTTTTCCGTTGTTCTTCCTCTCTCTCAAAATCTCGTGCCTTATCACTAGAAGTATCCAATTCAATACCAGCAATTCTTCTTGATCTTCTGGTTGGAAGAATAGGGTGCTCTGTTTTTGGTTTTTTAGCTTTTGAGATTGAGGAGGAAGCTGATCTCTTTTTCTTTAGAGGTTTCTTGTCTTCTTCCTTTTTTATATCTTGATATATGTCATTAGATAGTGTATTAAGATTTAAAGAGTTCAATAGTTTTTTGTTTCTCTCGATGTTGGCCTGTCTTTGTTTTTCAAATTCTGATAAGCCAGCCATGTTCACAACGGTTCAAAGTATATTATTGTCTGATAATGTGTTTGATCCGATACCTTTCAATACAGTTGAATCGTGATGTGTATTGTTGAATTTGAATGTGTGGATAGAAATTTTGACGCGTAATTTTTTTGCTCGGTATTATGAAAAAAAAATACAAGTGACATTATTCAGTATTTGGGCACATAATTCATGACTCAGTTCCATATGAGTATAGCTAAACTATATCGCTTGTACTGGTATAACTCAATCCAATGGAAGCCATTCGAGTAATTAATTTAACTCCTGTAACAATATCATTGTAAATTGATAGGATCATTAATGATTTTGAATCATCGAGTACAGTACTATGCGCCAATATTACGAATACAAATACTGTTCATTATTATCATGATGATAATCGATTGTGGGTCATAACGACAACACTTATATGCAATATCATTAAAATCTATCATTGATATTATCAATAGTAATGATGTCATGGATTTGTACCAGATTAACATCAATAATATTCTGAATACCTATTATTCATCGGGCACTTATAAGTTATACCTTGAGGTGGACGTGAATCGTGATATATTTCGTCGATATAATATAAATATTAAACATATATGGCACATCACGATTAATGTAATGATCACGCGGGATATCATCGACTAATAGTTGTTGTGCAGCGCATGTGATCGATTGAACGATATTAATATTAAAAATATTATTATTTCTATCATATAAATCAATATAATAATTAATAGCGACGTCGGAACGTCTATAATTAAAGTGATTTCATGATTCGATAATATATACAGCTTACAAATATATATAATAATATCATTATTATAAAATAGTTTATTTGACATAAGTTTACAGTTCTATTAGTTTTAACTAATATTAATATTAATTTTATGATCACTCCGACGGTACTATACCGAAGGAGTTTCAGCTCTATTACTAGACAATGAATTTATAAATACTATAAACATATAGCTGTACTGCCAAGCATTTATAACATTATTACAGAGATGATCATAGATGAATATGATAGATAATGCATACAAGACGTTTCATGATATTGAGAATATATTTAGTTTCTGTTTAATTATTATAATTGTATTTTATTTATAAAACGGAGTTTAACTTTTACGATTTTATCAAATTTACAATAGTTAGCTACTCAATGTGCATCGTATCTTATTCTGAACACTAATATTATACTTATAAATTCTGCCTTATACAATTAATACTATGTAGCTATGTAGTACAGCAAACTATCCAAAATACAATCGGACAAAATTAAAAATAATCTAATAAACATTCTGGTTACTTATAATTAATTTATAATACATCACGGATTTGTCTTTGTTAAGAGTTATAAGCTGATCTAACACTGCTAATAACTATACACTCTCACCTCTAGATTTATCCACCCTATTTGATAACCCAATATTAGTTTTTTCCATCCATTCTTAATAAATCAATATCAACATGTCTAACATTCTATCTGTTTTTTCACCGCCAAAATCAAGAGATTTGACGGATAGCGAGACAATGGACTGTCTTCCTTGTCAAGTAATGGCTACAGTGAGCTCATTAGCTGCTGGGACCTGGTTTTTATCAGGCAAAGTTTTTGAAGACGGAAAGTTGACAAAAGAGGAGAGCCTTAAAAAGAATCCAATATGGTGGAGAAACAGTGTTCGCTCAGGTGGGGCTATTCTTATAGCATTCGGGTTGTACAGAGGTAGTGAAGGATGGCTATGGAATACTGAAAAAGAATACAAAAAATTTTAGATTTTGTACTCAAGTATTTTGATCTGTATATAGTTAGAAAAATAATTAATGAGTAAAAGTTGTACATGTAGCATTTCAAAACCATTATCTATTCATTAAATATTATATTCCATTACGTATCTCCATAATTGAAAATTGTTTTAGTGTCCTTTTTCAAGTTTATATAGTTTTTTAGCCAAATGTCTTAACAATGGAGCAGACTCTTCTATTTCATATTTCATCACAAATGATTTTGGCATTTCTAACAATTCTATAGGAGTTGGTCTCTCGTCCTGCTTTTTTAAACATAAATCAACAAAATCACAAAGTTCTTTTGAGTATTTAGCTCTTGGTAAAGATGGTGGATCTTCATTAACGATTCTTTGTAATAAATCTAAGATACCATTAGGCGTATCCTTTTTACCAAAGGGAAATTCTCCAGTACTTAGTTCGATCAGCATTAGTCCCAGAGACCACACATCACCTTTGATACTATAAACATCACCTTGAATTCTTTCTGGGGACATATATGTTGAGGTTCCAACAAATGTATCAGCTATTGAGTTATTATTCAACTCTCTACTAACACCAAAATCACAAATTTTAATTTCACCTTTGAAATTTAGCAACACATTGGAAGGTTTAATGTCTCTATGTATGATTTTGTGTGCTGAGTATAAATAGTTTAGACCTTGAAGAATGTTGTGGGTTATTTTACTCAAATAAACTTCTTTCAAGAATCCAAGCTTCTTTAAAATATAATCCAATGAACCACAATCCATATATTCCATAAAAATTAAAACTCCATTACTATTTATTGTTGATAGATCTTCCAAAGACTTGTTATTATTCGCGGTCTTAACTGGTGATGTTGTTGAAGACTTAGGTTTTTGAAGAGTTTTAGAATCAACAGTTTTTTCATCATCTTGAGGGTTTGAAGAGTCGATAAATATAGCACCATAAAACTCAATGATATATGGACTTTGTACTTCATTAAGGATTTTCAACTCTCTCAAAATTTGATTCTGAATTTTAAGATTCTTCTCAAATAAAATTTGCTTCTTAGCCATCATTTTATTAGTTGGAACATGTAGTACTTGTGATACCACACCACTTTGACCTTCACCCAAATTCTTTAGCGTTAAAATGTCTTTTCGCCTTATATTCAAACTTTTATTGATAGAAACAGAAAGTTTTTCAAAACTTTCAGCTAATTCAATATCTTCAGAAGTTTTAGATGATGATGCAGTTAATGGAGTTGATAAGGGATATGATGCTGAGTCGCTATTATTATGAGGTGAAGGAGTTGGACTATCAGATAGTGTCAATTTTTTAAGATTCCTTCTTTTTAGTGTTTTAGGTTGGAAAATAGAAGATTCTGAGCATAACAAGGAAGATTCTTGAGTTGGAGTTTTGACTTGTTGAAGCTCTATATTTGAAGGCCTCGACACCTGAAGTGATAAGAATTGAGGCTTTAATGAGGAATTGGATGGAATAGAAGAAACTGGAGGTGAATCTAGTTGAAGTGTAGTGACATTCTTATCATTATCAACAGTAATTGGAGGTAATGGTTTATTTCTGTTAGAAATTATGTCCAGGGTGGATGACTTTCTGTGAGGATTCATTGCACAAAAAAAAGTACCTATTTATTATTAGAACTAGTCGTAAATGTGAGCGAAAGTAAAGATTAAACCAAAGTCAAGACCGATGTAAACGAGTTTTGGTGCAGTTGAAAGTTTCACTTTTTTTCTTGTTTCAAAAAAGAATAAAAACTTCCCAAAATAGAAGTTGCCTGATTAGGAAGCATATGACCTTTGTCGATTTACATTTTCCGGTTTGGGAACTCAACAAACTCGTCGACAAAAAGGCAAATTATTTAAAAGAAAACACATTTGCATACTACAATTTTTACAAACAAAAGTATTCACACGTTAAACGTTAAACTATTAGTGAACTGATAGATTATATACAATGGCTGAAGATTGGAAAAGAGAACTTAACTTGCCTGTTAAGGACGATAGACCACAGACTGAAGATGTTACAAAAACAAAGGGGAATTCTTTTGAAGATTTTTACTTGAGTAGGAAACTATTGATGGGTATTTTCGAGGCTGGTTTTGAAAAGCCAAGTCCAATTCAAGAAGAATCTATCCCTGTTATTCTTGCAGGAAGAGACATTTTAGCTAGAGCCAAAAATGGTACAGGTAAAACTGCTTCTTTCATCATCCCTACTCTAGAAAAAATAAAGCCAAAAGTTGATAAAATTCAAGGTTTGATCCTTTTACCAACAAGAGAACTAGCTCTACAAACATCACAAGTTGTTAGAACATTAGGTAAACATTTAAACGTTCAATGTATGGTTTCCACTGGTGGTACCTCATTAAGAGATGATATTGTTAGATTGGAAGAACCTGTTCATATTTTAGTTGGTACTCCTGGTAGAGTTTTAGATTTAGCTTCAAGATCAATTGCTGACTTATCTGAGTGTAATATTTTTATCATGGATGAAGCTGATAAAATGTTATCCGCTGAATTTAAATCAATCATTGAACAAATTTTATCATTTTTGCCAAAAAAACATCAATCCTTATTATTTTCAGCAACTTTCCCATTAACAATCAAAGAATTTATTGCCAAAAATTTAACCAACCCATATGAAATCAACTTAATGGATGAACTAACCTTAAGAGGTATCACCAATTATTATGCTTACTTAGAAGAAGGTAAAAAATTACATTGTTTGAACACTTTATTCTCAAAATTACAAATTAATCAGTCTATTATTTTCTGCAACACTGCTACAAGAGTTGAACTTTTAGCTAAGAAAATTACAGAATTGGGTTATTCATGTTATTACTCCCATGCTAGAATGCCTCAAGAAGCAAGAAACAAAGTTTTTCATGAATTTAGACAAGGTAAAGTTAGAAATTTAGTTTGTACTGATTTGTTAACAAGAGGTATCGATATTCAAGCTGTCAACGTTGTTATCAACTTTGATTTTCCAAAAACAGCTGAAACCTATTTACATAGAATTGGTAGATCAGGTAGATTTGGTCATTTAGGTTTAGCTATTGATTTTATCACGTGGAATGATAGAGCTAATTTATTCAGGGTTGAAAAAGAATTAGGAATCGAAATTCCTAAAATCCCAAATAACATTGATGAAAGCTTATATGTTGCTAAAAACAATAAAAATGTTCCAAAACCTTTCCCAATTCAATCCTTACCAAAAGCCAATGCCAATGGTTTTAATTACAAAGGTCAACCAGAACTTCAACAACAACAACAACCTCAACAACTTCAACAAACACAACAACAACAGCAGCAGCAACAAACTTCACCTCAGCATTCTGCTCATGCTCAAGCTGTTTTAAAACCAACATCAGCTCCTCAACAACCTTCCCAAATTCTACAACAAGGTGATATAACCCAGCAATTATCTCAGCTACAAATCCAACCCCCACAACAACCTCCGCAACAAACCAACGGTCAAATTCCATCAGGGTTTGCATATCCTCCTCAAAATTATTTACCACCTCAAGCTTACCCACCTCAAGGATTTCCACAAGGTTATCCACCACAGCAATTTTATCCACCACAGCAACAGTCTCAAAAACAACAACCTGCTAAGCAATAGGGTGAAATTTGGAGGATATTTTTGCTTTCTTACGAATTGTTGATCTTTTTTGATTTGATTGTTAGTTATTTGTTTTTTAGAAAGTTTTCGTTTTAGTTATTATTTTTTTCTTACTTTTAAATCATCAAGAGAAGTACTAGTTTCAATCCATATTGCCAATGGATTGAAGCTCTGAAACTCTGAGAGGGAAGTTTTGAAATCTAATCCATTTTGCCAATGTATTAGATTCTTGAACCCCTGAAGATTGATTAATATTGAATTAAAAATTAATCAGTAAGTTTTTTTATACACATTTTTTTTTAGCTTTTACATTTTTTTTATTTTACTTTTGTTATTTGATTTACAATTTTTTTATATTGCATATAGGGGACATCCAATCCATTGATTTTATTGAATGAAGACTCTACGTTAATTTTATCTATATTTTATTTGTTTTCACTTTCCAGTGTTTTTGTGGTTTGAAGTCCTCAAACTCTCTTACTGTTTTTGCTAATGAGACAAGATTTCTAGAAAGTGAGTTTTGATATAAATACATATATAGATGATAGTTATGAATTATGACATCTTTTATTTGAAATCACATCTAAATGGTGATTTATCTTTTTTTTTAGTTTGTTTTGGGTTTTTAAACTTTTTTTTTTAATTTTAATTTTATTTTTTTTTGTCTTGAAATTCAGTTTTTTGACAGTTGTTATCAGGTTGAATCAAATATGTATCTAATGCATTGTTATTGCAATATTGTTATTTTTGTGTAGGTTGTAGATGAGTTACCTTAATATTAACAGATTATTAGCGAATTGTTTCTGAGCCAGTGTTTATGATTCAATTCGCGAAAAGGTTTGAAGCACTTTCGAATCCTGAGTCAGAAATTAAAAATTGTAATGTGCCAATTTTATAAAAAATTAAATTCCTTTTTAAACTCATCGATACAAAAAGAATCACATCTTTTTTGATCGTTGTTAATCTCTCATTCTGTTTTACAATGTCTTTAAACGTTCTTGTTATTGGTAACGGTGGTCGTGAGAACGCTTTGGTCTGGAAACTTGCTAAATCACAGTCTGTTAACCATATTTATGTTGCTCCAGGTAACGGTGGTACTGATCTTTATTCAAATGTCACTAATATTCCAATTGGTTCAAATAAAGAATCATTTGATGAATTAGTTAAATTTGCTATTGAAAAGGAAATCGGTTTAGTCGTTCCAGGTCCAGAACAACCTTTAGTTGAAGGTATTTCAACATATTTTAAAAAAGTTGGTATTCCAGTTTTTGGTCCAAGTGAAAAAGCTGCTTCTATGGAAGGTTCAAAAGCTTTCTCTAAAGACTTTATGGCTAAATATAACATTCCAACTGCTGCTTTCAAAAACTTTACTGATTTCGAAAAAGCTAAAGCTTACATTTCAAGTGTTAGTCATAATGTTGTTATCAAAGCAAGTGGTATAGCAGCCGGTAAAGGTGTTCTAATCCCAACCAACAAAGAAGAAGCTTTACAAGCTTTAAAACAAGTCATGATTGACAAAGAATTCGGCTCTGCCGGTGATGAAGTTGTCGTTGAAGAATTCTTAGAAGGTGAAGAAATCTCCATTTTAACTATCAGTGATGGTTATTCATTCTATAATTTCCCACCAGCTCAAGATCATAAAAGAATTGGTAATGATGATACTGGGTTGAATACCGGTGGTATGGGTACTTATGCCCCAGCCCCAATTGCTACCCCAGCTTTACTAAAACAAATCGATGATACTATCATCAAACCAACTATCAATGGTATGAGAAGAGATGGTTTCCCATTCGTTGGTATTTTATTCACAGGTATTATAATAACAGCAACTGGTCCAAAAACTTTAGAATATAACGTTAGATTTGGTGATCCAGAAACTCAATCTGTTTTACCATTATTAAGTGATTCAACCGATTTAGCTCAAGTCTTCTTGGCTGCTGCTGAAGGTAGATTAGATTCAGTTAACTTTGAAGTTAAAAAAGATACTTTTGTTACTACTGTTGTCTTATCAGCTGGTGGTTATCCAGAATCTTATAAAAAGGGTGATGAAATCACTATTGATGAACATTCAGATGATGAATTTTTAGTTTTCCATGCTGGTACTAAAAAAGAAAACTCCAAAGTTTACACCAATGGTGGTAGAGTTATTGCCTCAACCGGTGTTGCATCAACTTTGAGAGAAGCTGTTGATAAAGCTTATGTTGGTGCTTCAAAAATCCACTTTGATAATAAATATAACAGAACAGACATTGCTCATAGAGCCTTTAAAGATACTATTTCAACTGGTATTACCTATGCTGAAGCTGGTGTTTCCGTTGATAATGGTAATTTATTAGTCGAAAACATTAAAAACAAAGTTAAATCAACAAGAAGACCAGGTACTGATTCAGATATTGGTGGTTTTGGTGGTCTTTTCGATTTATCAAAAGCTGGTTATAAAACAGATGAAACTTTATTAGTTGCAGCAACTGATGGTGTTGGTACTAAATTAAGAATTGCACAAATTCTAGATATTCATGACACAGTTGGTATTGATTTAGTTGCAATGAACGTTAATGATTTAGTCGTTCAAGGTGCTGAACCATTAATATTCTTAGATTATTTCGCAACTGGTAAATTAGATATTCCAATTGCATCTAAATTCGTTTCAGGTGTTGCTGATGGCTGTATCTTAGCGGGTTGTGCCCTAGTTGGTGGTGAAACTAGTGAAATGCCAGGTATGTATGAGCCAGGTCATTATGATACCAATGGTACTGCAGTTGGTGCAGTTCACAAAGATAAAGTTTTACCAAACTTGAAAGAAATGTCAAGTGGTGATGTTATTTTAGGTTTAGGATCAGATGGTGTTCATTCAAATGGTTTTTCATTAGTAAGAAAAATTATTGAAACTTATGGTTACTCTTACACTGATGTTGCCCCATGGAAACCAGAATCAACTATTGGTAAAGAACTATTAGTTCCAACTAGAATCTATGTCAAACAATTATTAAAACCAATCAAAGAAGAGTTAATCTTAGGTTTAGCTCATATCACAGGTGGTGGTTTAATTGAAAATATTCCAAGAACTTTACCAAAAGATTTAAGTGCTAAAATTGATCTGAAATCATTCCCAATCTTAGACGTTTTCAAATGGTTTGGTAAAACTGCAAGTGTTCCAATTGATGATTTATTGAAAACTTTCAATTTAGGTATTGGTATGATTGCAATTGTCAAAAAAGAGAACGTTTCAAGAGTCACCGAATTATTAGAACAAGAAGGTGAAAAAGTTTACCAAATTGGTGAATTGATCCCAAGAGGAGATGACAATGGTACGATTGTTGAAAACTCAGAAGGTTTATATTAGAATAGAGTATTTTGTGTATAAATTATAAATTTAAGTTATTTTGTTAATGAGATATTTAATGTAGATAAGTAAATATTACAAGGTATCATCATTATGTACAGAATTATGGATATTAGTTATATATATATATATATACGTTCATTCAGATTGGAAAGGTTTCTCGTTTAATGTTCTTGTTATTTGATTTTCAACACTTTGATAAACTGTAAATATAATACCACTTGACATACTAACTTTAAATAATCTTGGAATCCAACCACTCCAAAATGCTCTTAAACCTTCATGAACAAAAGTTTGATAAGCACAATTCAATGAGTTTCTATATAAATAATGAGTTTCACGACTTTGCATTCTTGTTTTGATAACATCAATTGGTTGAGTTGCTAAAACCACAGCAACCGAGGAAATAGCACCTAAAGTGAAAGCGAGATAAGGGTTTAATTCTTGACCATTTGGCGATAATAATTGTCTCAATGAAGTATAAGTTCCGAATTGAACAGCACTATTAGAGACTTGTCTAAATAAAGTTGGAGTTGTACCTTGGAAAAACCCTCTAAAACCTCTTGTTTCATAAATTTCTTGAATTGATTGGAGCGAGTTAGTTGCTGGAAATTTATCCCATTTCTTTTTATTAACAACATATGGATGGTTTTCTAAAGAATTCAAATCTTTTTTATGGAAAGTTTTCTTTGAATTATCAATTGATTTTGTTTCAATTTTTTCATCTATAACTATATTATTCTTTTCACGATTACTTAAGATAACAGCACTTTCAATCATACTGGTTTTAATGTTTTCAAATGGTATTATCCATAAAGATTCGATAAACCCAGTCATAGCACCAGCGATAACCAATCTTGGAGCTGAAGTTTTCCCATTTTCAGTAGCCATAAATTTTGAAGCAGAGTTGAAAACAACAAATCTTGAGCCTGCCTTTAAACCATTACCAATATTTAAAGCACCACATCCACTAAAGAAGTACTTAAAAGAATGACCTAGATCTAATGAAGGAACCTTACCAGTTTTTGGATCTTTTGAATAAGACTGTAATTGTGCCAACGTTTTGGAAAATTCAAAAGGATAAGTCAAGGTGGTTTGAACAATCGAGGCAGAAACACCAGCAACAATGGCGGTAAGAAGGTTCGGTTCGACTTGCAAGTCTCTTTTGAGGGAATCAGAAGACATTTTGATGGGGACTATAGTATATACTATGTACTAGAGATGATAATGATGGGTAAAATAAAATAGATTTAATCCGGTCAATTCAGTTAATTACGAGGGTAAGACACGTGATCTATCTTTAAAATTTTAGATTCTTGGAATCAAATTCGGGCAATTGATGAGGCACAATCTGAGCTCTATGAGAACCTCCAAAGCAACGAACAACAAGCCAAAAATGAGAACATTCAAATCTCCACGTGATTCTTTTTCAATTCCATTTGAAACTTTTCAAAATTTTCGCGTTTTGATTTCGATTTTTTGTTGACGAAAAAAAAAGTAAATACACAAATTAATTTGTTTCCTTTCAAAATTTATTCGTGTCAAATTTGCTGCTTTTGAAATTAAAAAAAAACATTAAAAATGTCACAACTCCCACAAGCTCAACTCGCACAGTCTGGGTTGGCCTCTTTAGTGAACAATGGTCCAGTCTCAATTTTCTTTTACTGTGTTTCCTCCATTGTTATGACCGTCACCAATAAATACGTTGTTAATGGTTTCAAATTCAACATGAACTTTGTTCTTTTATTAACTCAATCATTAGTCTGTACTTTAGCTTTAGCATTTTTAAAAGCTTTAGGTATCATTACTTACAGACCATTGAACAAAACTGATGCCAAAAACTGGGCTCCAATTTCAGTCTTATTAGTTGTTATGATTTATACTTCTTCAAAAGCTTTACAATTTTTAAGTATTCCAGTTTACACCATTTTCAAAAATTTAACCATTATCTTAATTGCTTATGGTGAAGTTTTATTCTTTGGTGGTCAAGTTTCTTCAATGGCTTTAGGTTCTTTCGTTTTAATGGTTTTATCCTCTGTTATTGCTTGTTTAGGTGATCAGGGTGATAATGAAACATTTGCTTTGAACATTGGTTACTTCTGGATGTTCACTAACTGTGTCTCTTCAGCTGCTTTTGTTCTTTACATGAGAAAACGGATTAAATTAACCAACTTTAAAGATTTTGATACCATGTATTACAACAATGTTTTATCAATCCCAATTCTATTCATTTCTTCATTACTCTTAGAAGACTGGTCTGCTGAAAACTTAGCTGTTAACTTTTCTCAACCATCAGTCATTGCCATGATTGTTTCAGGTTTAGCTTCAGTTGGTATTTCTTACTGTTCAGGTTGGTGTGTTAGAGTCACTTCTTCTACTACTTACTCAATGGTTGGTGCTTTAAATAAATTACCAATTGCTTTATCAGGTTTAGTTTTCTTTGATGCTGCTGTTAACTTCTTATCTATTTCTTCAATTTTTATTGGTTTCTTAGCTGGTCTTGTTTACGCAGTTGCCAAACAACAAAAGAAATAGGTCTCAAAACAATTTTAAAACGTGACATTTATAGAGAATCGAGATTATTACGTTTAGAGGATTGTAGTGTTTGTATTGTATACCCCATGATCTATGTTATATGCTTCATTCTTTATTTTGTTTATAACCAGAATTTTGAAATTTGGAAACCCGCTAATCAATATAAAACACTTGGTGAAGATTGAAAGGTTAGTGAGAAAGATCTCTGATGTGATATTTCAAGGATTCACGGTTTCTGAAATCTAAAAAGGGATTATAGCGCTTATAAAATATTTTATTGAAGTTTATCAAATTTTAAAACAATTCAGAGAAATTAGAGGGTTGAGTATCCAATAAAAATTCTAAACAAATACTTTATCAGATAGTTTAAAGAAAAAAAACACTTACACAACGTTTAAATTCTTGAAATAAATAAATAAAATAAATAGAGCATAAAACATGATTTCATCAAGTCAATATTTTTGTAGCAAAAAGTTCACCATTTCTTGACCAATAAATCCTCCAAAATTTCATCATGACGAGAGATCACCTCATTATTTGCAACATTTGTTTCATCAACACTTTCTTTCAATATGTTGTATAAGTAGGCAAAGTAAAAACTAACATCTTTGTTTTGATTGTACATTAACGACAAGTTATTTCTCAAACTATTTGGATGATGTAGTGGAGTGACATGCGTTTCATGTAGTTTCATGTACTTATCTATAAAACTTGATTGTTCAGCAAGCTCGAGTTCACCCCAAGTTTTAAAATTAGAATTAAAATTATGATAGGAGTATTCATTTAAATAATTGTTTATTTCTTCAGTTCTATGTGAGTTTAATACCCTTAAAGAGTAAGATACTGAGCCAGTAGGAGCCATAGTTTTCATGAATTGAATGTGAGTTGGAAAAGCTTTGATGATGTTCATTTTAGTGTCTTTTGTTGTTGCATTATGGGGGTTTGAACTAGTGGATATTTTTTCTTCTTTTTATACTTGGATCTTTTGATGTGGGGAGTGAATGGATTGGGAATTTTTAAGCGGTTTTGCGGTTTCCGTTTTCTAGCGAGAAAAATAATGTCTTTTGAGTATTTAAGTGAGATTTTGAGTGTGATGTTCGTGTTGGAGTCTAGTTTGAGTCTGTCTTGTGTTTTATCGTTGAGTTTATCGATTTTTTCCACCGATTTGTTTTCATATTTTTGGTGATTTATTCATCGAAATCGGATCAATCATCATTTTCAGATTAGAAATTAAGGAGAATTAACTCATTTTGTTCAGTAATAGAATTTTTCTAATGTTTCTCCACAAAGATATAAAAGAGAGTCGAGACTGTGTAATATGTAAATTCTAAGACATATCAAAAGTAAACACAACAGACTATAAAATATCTTGATGAACATCTTGATGATTATTTTATGAGCTATTTCTTTGTTCTTTATATTTTTGACGTTTGTGTCAAAGTTTACAGTCGATCTCTGGGAAATATTTCTAATCGGTACAAATCAAAGCACAAACACAGGGGAAGTAGGTAAAATAGTATAATTATATAACACACTCATAGCACATTATGTAGCTCGAACCAGCCCTGTTGAGCTTGGGTATCGAATATAAATTCATTTAGAAATCAAGAGTCAACCGTAAAACCATACCGATTACCGTATTTCAAGTACTGAAAGCATAAATCTCTCTAAGATGATCAAAATTTGCCTATAAATGTTTCCATGAAGTGGTGTGGTGTAGAAAACCCCAGTCTTACTCAAATAAAGACGGTAATATATGTCTTTATGTTCTATATTGGCTTTACGCAATACATACGTAGATTTTACAGTTGTTTTATTTGCAAACATGACAGATAAAAAACATCAAGATATCAAATTAAGAGATAGAAGATTCTTAAAGAATAAGCGAGCTCAACAGTACTTAGCTTTGACGCTATTTTACTCTCAAAGTGATAGGTGGAAATAAGGGTTATTATTCCACTTCATTTTTACAGTTGACTGTAAAATCCAAAATCCACAAATTCCGATGTGCTATAAAAGAAGCGATAAATGTCAATGAATTTATCAAAACAAACACCCTCAAGTTTGAATTCGTTAAATGGGGCAACTTAGGGAAATCAGGTTTAAAAATATCCAATTTAGTTTTGGGTATGTCATTTGGTTCAAATGGATGGTTTCCATTCGTTGAAGACGATGAAGAAAAAATCCTTGAAATTTTGAAGAAAGCTTGTGATCTAGGTATTAGAACCTATGATATCGCTGATATATACTCAAACGGTTTGAGTGAAATCATTTTAGGTAAATTCTTCAAGAAATATAATATTCCTAGAGATAAAATTGTTATTATGACTAAAGTTTACGGTCCAGCTGATGAGTCTTATGGCTATAATACTTATTTACTTGCACCATCAAGTGCAAAACAAGAAATGGATTTATCCAATAATAGAGGTTTATCAAGAAAACATATCATGGACGGTGTTGATAACTCTTCAAGAAGATTAGGTGTATCACACATTCATGTCTACCAAATTCATAGATATGATCATTCAACTCCACCTGAAGAGACAACGAAAGCTTTGAATGATTTAATTGAAATAATTTAAGTTAGTTACATTGGTACCTCATCTATGAAAATTGTTGATTTAATGAATTCACAACACATTGCTGATAAAAATGGTTGGGCTAAATTTATTAACGTTCAAAGTGAATACAGTTTATTAAACCGTGCAGATGAAGATGAATTGAATTATTATGCTGATAAATTTGGTGTTGGTTTAACTCCATATAGTCCTTTAGCTTCTGGATTTTTAGCTAGACCTCTTGTTAAAAACTCTAAAGAGCTGGATACTCCAAGAGGTCAAATATCAGTTTTGATGAACGCTCTTGTCACTGAAGAAGATGGTTTTGAAGCTGATCATTAACAGAGTTGGGGAGATTGCTGAAAAGTTAAATAATAAAAGAGCAGCGGTTGCTCTAGCTTGGTTACTTTCTAAAGGAGCACATCCAATTGTTGGAATTAACAAGATCGAAAGACTTGATAAGTTAAAGTTATCAGAAGAAGATATCAAGTACTTAGAAGAAAATTCTCTAAGACTTTGACTTATAAGAATTTCCTTAATTCTTCAGAGAATCCCTCTAAAACTTTAAGTTTGAAAAATACTCTAACACTCAAATATCCGAGAATCCCTCTAAGACTTCAACACTAAAAGATCAAAGATCAGAGTATGAAGCTAAATTCAAAACCTTTTTGAGTTAGTTATTAGTATAATATGATAATTTATTATATATATCATGTACTATGTTTTAATATACACCGAATCAAATTTCAATATATGACCCTTGTTCAGGGATACAATCAGTGTAAGTATGATAATCTAAATGTTTACATATTAGACATGAATGGCATTTGATATTGAGAGTTATCGGGTCAAAATACCTAATAACAGAAAGTTGAGGATGATTCATGATGTTATAGACCACTTCAATACCTTCAAGACAGTAAACATCTTTCAAAATTCTTCCACCTTAAGTTACTAGGACCAATAGTAATTACTCATCATTCACTAAGTATTTACACTATCCATAAATGTGGATAAATGATACAAAAAATAATAGATAATATAATATGGAGTTAAAAATACCCAGTAAAATACTCTCTTAGTGAAAACGTAAAAGCTGTATCATCTTTTTCCTTTGAAATATGGTTGCAGTATCAACAGCATTTACGCTAATTTCATGAAATTTCAAGGTTAATTTCTTATCATACTCCAACTACAGATGAATCTTATGGTTTCAACTACAATTATGCTAATGGCTTCACTTTATTTGGTATCAATGGGACAAAGGGTGAACATCAGTGATCCAGCTTCAACCGCATACGATATTTCAAGGACAATTCATGAAGATTTAGGTCCTGAGATCGTGATTACTGTTGCTTCAGATAGAGATTACTATGACCGTATTTTGGCCAATGATTACACCACTTTTGACAATCTGGAGAGTTTAAGTCATATGCAAGCTATAGATGGTCCTGCCTTCCTAAATGAGATCGATCCAGTTACTGGTGATTTTTTAAAGATGGTCTTTTAAAGGAATTTCACGAAAATATTTTCAGAGTTATAATTTATATGACTCTTCCTAACCAAACTCTTTCCTTTATGAAAGGAATGTAGTTTCTTGTTTGGAGTATTTGAATATGAATATAAGTTTATTTTATAACACTAGGGATTCAACGCTTTGTTACAGAAGAGGTTTTTGTTCACTCAAAACTAGTTTGTATTTTACACATCCAGATTCTAAACTAGAAGCGTAATAAATAACTCACCAGAGATTCCGTTGTCCACCGGTCCTTAATGATCTTCATGGATTATATATATAGAAGGATTCAGATAACTCAAGAAAGGTTCTGAATGTCATCTCATCTTTCGCGAAGTATTCTCCGACATTTTTAGACGTTCAAAACTTTGACTCTTCAATTCTTCGTTATTCTCACAGGTGATTTCAATGTTTTCTATCAGTAAACGTTACGTTACTGCTCTATCAGTAGCTAATACAACTAGAATATCTAAGAAACAACTAATCTCCTCTCGTTTCATTTCCAGTGAAGCTAAAGAGGTCTTTACTAACCTAAGTGAAGAGAATGATCCAAAGAGAGATGCAATCTTTCAATACACTTGGGGTACTTGGTTGAAAAATGATGAAGCTGAAAAAAAGAAAAGATACACTGAATTCTCCTTAAGTGGTTTACAAACAGTTTTAAAAGAGTTATATGATCAAAGTAGATTAAATACTGAAACTAAAAAAACCAAAGTTGTTCCTCCAAAGAAACATAAGAGTGATTTCATTTCATTACCACATAACGTTAATGTTCTAAATTTTGGATCCAAAAATCCAAATGAAGAATTTAGAATTACCCAATTATCTTCATTACATGAAGGTAAACATAACAGAATCTATAAAGTTGAAACAAATGCTCAAAAGTCTTTCATTTTGAGAATTCCTTATCCATTAGACACTGAATTTGCCATTGAAAAAAGAATTCAATCAGAAGCTGCTACTTTAGATTTTGTTGATTTGAAATTAGGTTTAAAAGTTCCAAAATTATTTGCTTATGGTGCAACTAATTCAAACAAATTGAACTCGCCATTTTTATTACAAGAATTCATCGAAGGTGAAACTCTGATGAAAAAATGGGCCCCAATGACTCCTCGTTTAGAACCAAAGCAAAAGGAAATTCTAGGTCAAGTCATTGATCCATTATCTGAATTACAATCCAAACTAGCCAGTATTGAATTTAACAGATTTGGTTCTTTATATTTCACTATTGATTCTAAAACTCAATTAGATACTTTAGAAGAGCCATATGACCGTGAAACTGATAAGGATTTGAAAAGAAGATGGTTTATTGGTCCTTCTACAGAAAGAGTCTTTTGGAGAAATAAAAAATTCTTAACTAAATCTCAAATTGAACCATTTATTGGTCCATGGGATGCATCAAATCCATTAAAAATCGTTGAAGATGTTGCTAATATTGAATTAGAAAACATAAGTGCTAAAATCGGTATTTTATCATCTGATTCAGGTGCAGTTGGTCAAACTAAAGAAGAGTTAGAACAAGAAGCTCAAACTTTTAAAAACTTGAAAGCTGTTGCTCCAATCTTAATTGATATCAAAACTCCAAATGTTAAAAATGTCGATGCTTTATTCAAACCAAGATTAGCCCACACTGATATTGATCCATTAAACGTTTTAACCACCGCTGATGATCAAGTTTATTATTTAGATTTCGAAGGTGCTACCATCAAACCAATCATTTTCCAATCTACTCCAAGATTCGTTGCTTATGAAGATGGCCCAAAAATTTATGAATTTGAAATTGATGAAGCTAAATACTTAGAAATGAGTGAAACTGATAGATATTATTATGATTTCGCTGTTGTTAGAACTAGAAATGAAGTTCAATGGGATTTAGCATTAGGTAAAATCTTTACAGAACTAGGAACTGAAGGTTCTCCAATCTTTAAGAGATTGAGAACTCCATACTTAGCAGCAATTGAAAGAAGAACTTCTACTGAAACTGCTTTGATCGATAGAAAAATCTACGAATTAGCTTTACAATGGCCACAATTTGCAGAGCATAAGTTTGTTTCTAATGAAGAATTCCCAGTCAAAGTTGATGAAGAAATCTTTGATAAACATGCTGTTGAATTAGAGAAATACTACAACGAATTAAGCACCGTTCCATTTGCTGTGACAGGAGGTTGGGTCCCACAAGATTTATTTGAATCTTTTTTATCTCAAGGTGTCATCAAGAAACTTGACAATGGAGATTACGAAATTGTTCAAGATAAATAGAATCTTTGTATAAATTACTGTAAATAGATTTAAAATGTTATAAGATAGAAAAAATCATATATAAATATCATTTTCCGCCACTTAATTCATCACTTTGATAATCAAAAAACAACAACAATAAATTCAATGTCAAACAGCGCGCTCAAACCGCAATTGACTCAATTGATTCGTATGTGATCCCATTTGATTATATCTTGTTAAATACTAACTTTTTAAAAGAGACTGCCTTGGAGACAACCACTAAATTAAGATCAAAATTGAAAGAGAATGATATTACTGCCTTGAGTTCATCCATGAGTTCAATCTTACCAATGGCAGAGAGATTTGAAAGCTTGATCAGAACTACAGGAACTGATGGATTAATTGAAGTTAAAGATGAATTGGAACTAGCTGGTATCATTCAATACCTTAATCGTCATATAAGCTGATCTAAAAAGTTTACTAACACTTATCTCTGAAGGAATTGAACTTTGGAACATAACTGCCATGGCAATGAAATGCGAACCAATTGAAGTGAAGAAGATCCTTTGTTCTGTTAAGTTCTTCTCTTGTTTACTACTTTCAATTGGTGAAATGATGGATGATGGAAAATTAAAATTGAAATTCAGATCAATTAGTTGTTTTGTAAAGAGTTTAAAATCTTGTATTGATGAAAATCATTTGTCAATTGCTAAAAAGATCCAAGAACATTCAGATAGGAAGTATCAAGTCTTAGAATCAATTCGTAATACGTTTGATAATTCAACAAAATCTGAATTCATTAAAATTAAAACTGAATTGTTTCTAATTAAAATGCAAATTTCTATAGTTGAAGGTGACATAGAAATGGCTAAATTATATGAAGAAAGATCAGAGTTAAATTCGGATGAAGAAATTGATTCTAAAATTATATTAGAAGCAGCAAGAGTTATTTACAATACTTGTTTGAGCTTATACGAAGCGAAAAACTTAGAAAATGTTGTTTATTTCTTGAACAAGATATCAACTAAAGTTCAATCTTTAAATGAAAAAGATTCAAGTCAATTGAAATGTTCAATCTTTTCATTGTTATGTAAATCTTGTATTGATTTGAAAACTTTAGAATCATTAAAGATTGCAGAAGTTGCAGTTAAGGCATTACAAGATATTCAACCAAATTCTTTAGATTCATTTGAATTTGAAATTAAACTTAAGAAATTAAATTCAAATAATGCAAATGATATCGAACAAATCATTATCCAAATACTTATGACTGTTCCAATCATATCAAATTTTAAGAATATTTTATCAATAATTAATGATCATTCAAATTCAGATCCTTCAAGTGCTATTAAATGTTATGAATTTGCAATGACAAATAAATTGGACCCATCAACAGATCAAGATGCATTAGAAATGTTGTTCATTGCCATGATTAATGCATACACTAAAGATTCATTAACTCCAATTGATATTAAACATCAGAAATTAGAGAAATTTTTCGATATTTCAGAAAAATTATTCATCAAACCGCTTTCTAGAAAATCTTCATCAACTGCTGTTACATTGTTATGGACTGCTGGTAAGAAAGAAATAAAAAACAATAATTATGAAGATGCAATTGGTTGGTTTAAATTAATTTTATTTAGAATAATTCAAGTTAATGAAGATGATAAAGGTAAAACAGAGAGAGCTTTACTAAATTGTTGTATTAAGATTGAAAAGTTTAAAGAAGCCTTAAAAGTTTATGAAAATATGAATGATGAAAATAAAAAATCGTTATTAACACAATATTATTTATTTAAAATCTATTTAGAAATGAATGAAGAGGATAAAATGATGCAATCATTAAAAAAAATATCAGAATCAAATGAAAAATTCACAATTCCATTATTATCATTATGTGCAATTAATACAAAATCAAACTCAAGAATTGCAATTGAATCAATGTTAAAGTTATTCAAAAAAATCAATAATGAAAAGGATTCAAACATTTCAATTCCCAAAACTTTAAGATGTGTTATTGAATTAATTTTAAAAGAATTAGAAAATGGATTTCAAAATCAATACCTTGGAACATTATACAGTTTATTAGAAGAAGGTTATAAATTTGCTAAAGATTCAATTAATATTGCAAATTATAAATTTTCAAATGATGAATTGAAATGGTTTTCATCAAAATCTTTTAATATATCAAGAAATTGTTTAATCAATGAAGATTATTTAAATGGACAATTGATTTCTAAGATCTCAGTCAAGTTTAACTCATTAATTAAAGATAATATAAGTATTGATGAGAGTTTAAATAATAAATTATGGATATTCAAATCAAATTTAATTGAAATTATGTGTATGACAAAATTAACAAATCTAACTCATGAAATTTTATGGAATTCAATAAGAACAAAATCATTAAACTTAAGAATATCAATTGAAGAATCAAAATTAGTTCATTTAAATAGAGTTGAATTCATTGAAAAATTCGAAAAAAGTTGGAATGATTGTTTAATGGATGTTATTTTATTTCAATTTCAATCTGAATTAGAGTTAGGTAATTGGTCAATATCAACTTCAATTGTTGAAGAATCTACAAAGATTAAAAATATTGAATTTGATTCCACTTTAATTAATATATTAATTGATGAAAAATATCCAGATATGATTAAATGTCCAATAATATCAATAATTATAAGGAAAAACATAAGTGATTATAAAATTGATGGGATAATATTATCAAGATGGGTTAGATTATTATTGAATAATTGTAATTCAACAGAATCATTTGAAATTAGTTTGAAAACATTAGATAAAATAATAAATAGAATGAGTTCACAAAATGAAATTGAAAATAAATTACCAGCTCATGAAATTGAATGGTTATCTTCAACTTGTTGGAATTTTGGAGTTAATAAAATCTTCAATGATGATAAATTGAATGGTAAGAATTGGTGTTTGATGGCTATTAAATTATCAAAATTTGTTAATGAAAGATTTGAAATAAGTTTGAATAAATTATGGGATGAATTATTAACAAATGTATAGCTTTTTATTTTTAAAGATCTTTATGAAGTTCCCCAAAAATTTAATAAATCATGTTTGACATATTTTAAAGTAATACCAGATTTCATTTGAATTTCATCCAATAAAGAAATTATTGATAAATGTTCATTTTCATGAGTTAATAATTTCCCACAGATATTCAACACTAAAGAAGTATGTAACCAATTAATATATTCAGAATTCCACATAGTTATAGCACATGATCTTTTAGCAAACCAAGCTAATTGATGAGCATCAGTGTATTTATTTTTGAATTCTCTTGGTCTATCTTGAATCAATAAAATTTTAAGAGTTAAATAACATTGTTGCAGGAAAACAGCACATGAATTACTTTGTAAAACCATTGAAAATGGTAAGTTATCATCAGCACGATCCATAACTGGCCCCAAATACATTTGATCATTTTGTTGACGTTCTGATAATGAATTATAAGTTTCTGTTAAACATAACCAAATTTGTTCCCATTTGAAATTATAATCAATTTGTGATTGATTTAATTCTAATAAACTGAATGTCATTGATAATAAACCAACCATTCTTGGAATCGTTGGTAAATCTCTCAAATCTTCAAGGTTATGTGCAACTAATGGAGACTCTTCAAATATTTTAGTTGCATTGATATCTACCAATATAGCACTCCAATAAGCTGCACTATGAATTGGGTTTTTATCCTTTGCATAAACACCTTCTCTTTGTAAAAATGAGAATAAACCAGATATTATAACCTTCCATCTGTTTTGATCTTTACAGATACTTAGACAAAAATAAGATAAAAACAAAGCAGTGATGACTCTGATTGTACAATTTCCCTGTTGTGAATCCTTAGCGAATTCCAAGATTGATTTTTCAAAGAATGATAACATTTTACTTGGTTTGATTGGATTTGAATTTGATAAATCATTAATTTGATGAAGTAAACTAAGTGCAAATAAAGAATTTTTCAATATTGTTGAAGATCTTGTTAAATGAGGAACTTCAATTCTAAAAATATTACAATCTGTATCCATCCAATCCAATTGACTAGATAATGTATGTTGATAAAATTTCATTGTAACTATTTCTTCAAACGAAGTCATAGTTGATTCTCCCTCGAGTACAGGAGCTGGAACATTAGTGATTGGCTCAGCATCAATTAGAATTCTAAGGAACAACATTTCTAAATCTTTATAAACTGCGTCTAATTCGGTTCCTTCTAATGATAAATGGGGATTAGGAGGAGGTATAGGTGGTTGAGTACCCCAATTGATCTTGTAAGCATTAGGAACGTGAACACCACTTGGAATGTATAGCAGTGGTCCGTTTGGTTTCAATTGAACTTGGGATGGTGGAGTTGGGACGTTGGCAGGGAGAGATGAGTATTGTTGGTCTAAAAGTTGTTGTTGTTGTTGTTGTGGATGATAGTATTGTTGATGCTGGAATGGAATGTTTTCGAGCCTTGGGATCTTGGACTGCAGTGAATGTGAATCGAAGTCGTTCAATTGAGGCGAGATGAGTGAGTTGGGAGGTTGGAAGCCAACAGCCATTGCTACCTGGTTAAATGGCAGTTGAATTGGCGAGTTGCTGTTGTTGTTGTTGTAGGTGGGCGAGTTGAAGGAGGTTGATCGTGAAGTTTTGGACTTGAGTGAAGGCCATTCACAGGCTTGCTTTCTCTGAGAGCAGGAGTCACAAACTGGTTTATTTTCATCACACTTCTTGTGCTTTCTTCTGCAATTCAAACAGCCAGTCCGGACCCGCCTTTTCTTCGTGTTGTCGACACTTGGGCTGGGCTCGGAGTGCTGAGGCGTGGAAGCGTTGGAGGGCTTGAGCAGCTTGTCGTAATTTTGGTCCTTGAGGGAGGCCATTTGTTGTTTGATTTGTTTTTAAGTGTGAGTTTCAGTGAGTTTTTTGATTTTCTTACAGTTTGGATCAGTACAAGAATAAATGGCATTCCATCACACTCTCTGCTTCTTATTGCGCTTAGTGGTTGCCTCCACTGGACTCTCCTCGTCGTTCTTGTGTTTTCTCTCTTTCAAACCGTACAAATCACGCAGTTCTAGGCAGAAGACCCCGTTCTCCAGCTCACTGAAATCGTACTTGAACTGCTGGTTGAAGCCGTAGAAGATCTTGAGGAAGGCCATGTATTCAGCCATCGAGTACTTCAACTTCTCGGGGCCCCCATGGGCTCTGAACACGAATTTGGCTGCTTCGTCTGAGTAGAAAGGCGGTGCCAGTCTGGTGATTCTGTTCAGCAGAGAGAGAACCAGCGAGGCAGTGGCAGGCCCAACACCTCTGAGCCTCACAAGGACAGTCAGTGCCGACTTGACTGTTTTCAAGTAAGAATCTTCGCCTATTGGCTTCATCTCGTCCATCTTCAGCAGAATATCGAACGCTTCTTTGGTGGTTTCAACGACTTTCTCCTCGTCGTTTTCACTGATTAGTTTGAGTAAACTAGGTCTGAATTTGCCCTTCTTCAACTTCCACTGCATCAGCTTCTTCAACTCTTGATGGTTCAAACACAATTCCTGCTTCTGTTGATGTTTCTGATAAAGCTGATCTGGCAATTCACGTCTCCAGTCGTCCAATTCTTTCAATCCAGCAATACTTTTGGACATTTCTAGGATCAAATCGTCGTAGGAATCCAATGCTGCCACTCGCAAGTCCTCTGCTGTGCTCATTTTATGACTTTGGCTATCAACAGGTTATCCTCTCATTGGTTACATAATCCACAAGCAGAATAAAAGTCTCGAATTTTTATAAAAATCAAAAAGATTTTCCATAAAATTTTCCACAATTTTAATTAAATCTCATCAAAAATTTATAGAAATGTCTCTTTATTCTGATAAGGCAAAAGGCGTTTTAGCACTGTCCAACAACATCAAGCTGAGCATTGCTGCAAATGTCTACAAGCACAAGTTATCATCTGAGAAAGGTACGTTTCAACACCTCAATTCCTTCGATATTAATACCCAAAATGACTAACCTCTTAAAAAACAGATGATCCATCATTGTTATTCAAATCAAAAGATTTCGAACTACTCGAACCGAATGCCATCGTTAAATACTTAGCCTCTGATTTCTCAAACTCTGAATTAATTGACTTCGAAGAAGATCAATTATATCCATTATTAAACTCCAGTTCATCAAATACAATTGAATTACCAGTCAAATCATTAGAATCAATCACCCCTGCTTCAATCATCTTATTCGCCTCCGCTTTCGCTTTAAACAGAGATGCATTCCCTGAATTTGCAGCTTTAGAACCTGTTCAAAAAGCCATTGAATTAGCATTGAAGATCACTTCTTTAGAACGTATTAAACCAATTCATACAGGTTCAACAAACGTTGAATCAGGGCTTGAAGTAAATCCAAACGCTGATGAAATCTTACCTGATCCATCTAAGAGAAACATCCTTATCACTTCTGCGTTACCTTATGTCAATAACGTTCCTCATTTAGGTAACATTGTTGGATCTGTTTTAAGTGCTGATATTTTTGCAAGATATGCCAAAGCTAGAAATTATAACACTTTGTTTGTTTGTGGTACAGATGAGTATGGTACTGCCACTGAAACCAAGGCATTGGAAGAAGGTATCACACCAAGAGAATTATGTGATAAATTTAATAAGATTCATGCTGAAATTTATAAATGGTTTCAATTAGATTTCGATTATTTTGGTCGTACTACAACTGATTTACAAACACAAATCGCACAAGAGATCTTTTTAGAACTACAAGCAAATGGCTTTTTAGAAGAACAAACAATGGATCAATTATATTGTCCTGTTCATAATGGATTTTTAGCAGATAGATTCGTTGAAGGTATTTGTCCAAAATGTTCATATGAAGATGCAAGAGGTGATCAATGTGATAAATGTGGTAATTTACTAAATCCATTTGAATTAATTGAACCTCGTTGTAAATTAGATAATGCCAAACCTGAAAAGAGAACATCTCAACATGTTTTCTTAAGATTGGATACATTACAGGAAAGAACAGAAGCATGGTTTAAAAAAGCTTCAGAAGAAGGTAAATGGACCAAAAATTCAATCACAATCACTTCATCTTGGTTGAAGGAAGGTTTGAATCCAAGATGTATTACAAGAGATTTAAAATGGGGTGTTCCAGTTCCATTAGAAAAATTCAAAGAGAAAGTTCTTTATGTTTGGTTTGATGCATGTATTGGTTATATCTCCATAACTGCCAACTATACCAAATCATGGGAAAAATGGTGGAAAGACCCAGAACATGTTAAATTATATCAATTCATGGGTAAAGATAATACACCATTCCATACTGTGGTTTTCCCATCAACTCAAATTGGTACTGAACAAAAATGGACCATGTTACATCATATCAACACCACTGAATATTTACAATATGAAGGTGGTAAATTCTCTAAATCAAGAGGTGTTGGTGTCTTTGGTAATAATGCTAAAGAATCTGGATTGCCACCATCTGTTTGGAGATATTATTTAGCTGCAGTTAGACCAGAAACTTCAGATTCTCAATTCTCATGGGATGATTTCCAATCAAGAAACAATAATGAATTGTTGGCTAATTTAGGTAATTTCGTTAATAGAATTGTTAAATTTGTCAATGCTAAATATAATGGAGTTATTCCAAAATTTGATCCAAAACATTTAATCAATTATGATCAAACAGTTTCTGAATTAAACTCATTAATCAAGACATATATTTATGATTTAGAAAACGTGCATGAACGTCGTGGTTTAGAAGATGCAATGGCTGTTTCTGCAAGAGGTAATCAATTCTTACAAGATAATAAAATGGATAATACAACTTATAATGAAGATGCTAACAGATGTGATGCTATTATTGGTGTTGGTTTAAATATTGTGTATTTGGTTGGTTCTTTGATCTATCCATACATGCCAGAAACTACTAAACAAATCAATGAGATGTTAAATGCTCCAAGTTTATCAATTCAAGATGAATTTAAAATCGTCTTAAATGAAGGTCATAATATTGGAAAAGCTCAATATTTGTTTAAAAGAATCGATGATTCTAAAATCGCAGAACTAAGAGCCAAATATGGAGGAAACCAAAAGGAAGATGAAAACAAATAAGAAATGAAGTGTATACTGACATAAATTAATCACATATTCAATTTGTAGTCCTTGATTCTTTTTAATGGTGATAGCTCATCGGTTCGGACAGTTCTCGAACACACTAAAAAAATTACCAATCAAGCACTTCGAAACACCAATATCAACTCCATAGAAAACGATGTCCGATTCCATTGTAGAAGTCGCCAAATCACACCTGAAGAACATCCCAGTGACAACGGTGTCTCAAGGTGCGGAAGCCGTTGTTTTCGTAACTGAAACACATCCATATTTACCTTCAACATTGAAACCAAAAGGTATAAAACATACTGATAAATACATCATTAAATACAGACCTAAAAAATCATATCGTCATCCAACACTAGACGCGCAACTCACAAAGCATCGTACATTAGGTGAGGCAAGACTACTCCAGAGATTAAGTCTGATTGATTCCGTGAATGCACCAAGTTTGATTGCCACAGATTCTAGAAATGGATTGATTTGGATGGAATTCATTGGTGAAGAATTATCAAATGGGACTTTAAGTTCCTTGAAGAATTGGTTATGGCAATTCAATGATGATAAAACCATGGCGTTAAACGGTAAAGTTGAGAGACTTTTAAAGAAAGTTGGTAAAGAAATAGGTTCATTACATTTAAATGATATAATTCATGGTGATTTAACATCAAGTAATATCGTATTACAAAAACACACACAAGATGGTGAACTGGAGGCATTCTTGATTGATTTTGGACTTGGGTCATTATCTTCCATGATTGAAGATAAGGGTGTTGATTTATACGTTTTAGAAAGAGCAGTTTTAAGTACGCATCCTTTATATGCTGAAACTTATAATCAATGGTTATTTGAAGGTTATTCAAGTGTGTTTGTTGGTGATGTTAATATCAAGAAACATAAGGATACCATCAGAAGATATGAAGAAGTTAGAATGAGAGGAAGAAAGAGAAGTATGATTGGTTGAATCTACACTAATATATTAATCATTATCATCATCATGTATTTAAATTTTCATGCAAATTATCTTCTTTTACTGTATGTTCAAATTCGACACCGATTCATTGATACGCTGGACTTCCACTTCTATACCCCGACCGTTCTTATTAGTATTGTTTCTCTTGATTGGAGTCAAAAGATTATTTGAGCCATTCTGATAACCACACGTTAAATTCTTTCTATTTTGACACCATTTCATATAACTCTCAACATCAGATCTCCCAAACTCTTCAATATCTTTCTTCACTGCCTCACACTCAACGATCCATGCTTGCAAATCCTGTGGTTTTAATCTCGTTTCTGGAACCGTTGAAGGGAGTTCAATGTATGATGATGGTAATTTGACAGGTTTTGGGATATTGGAGAATGAAGATTTTGAAAGTGGAATTTGTTGTAGGATTTTGTAGCCTTTAGTGGAGTGTTAGTGCCTTGTGTTGTGCGTCGATTGTCTAAGTGACTCACCTTTCTCGTTCTCCATTTTGGTGTGGATTCAATGACTTTTAATTACGTCTCAAAGCGAAAGATTGATTTGATTTATTTTTTTATTATCTCGATTACGTAACATCTCCGAGCTCCGATAACGATAAAGAGATGAGCTGACTCGAAATTCACAGTATTGAATAAAGAGTCATAGAAAGACCAACGATGCTGCCACAACCAATCAACATCCATAAATGGATCCAAGAGAACGAACACTTACTGCAACCACCAGTCAACAACTACTGTCTTCACAGGGGTGGCTTCACCGTCATGGTAAGATTAAACTAACATACATTTAATACCCAATTATTAATACTAACATAATGTTCTCAGATCGTGGGTGGACCAAATGAACGGACCGATTATCACGTCAATCAGACTCCTGAGTGGTTTTACATGTATAAAGGTGATATGATTGTCCGTGTGGTTGATGATGGAGAATTCAGGGACATTTCTATAAAAGAAGGTGATTCATTTTTATTACCTCCAAATACTCCACATAATCCAGTTAGATTTGCAAACACTATTGGAATCGTTGTTGAACAAGATAGACCTGAGGGGGTTAATGATCAGATCAGATGGTATTGTTCGAAATGTAAGGAGATTGTTCATAATATTGAATTTTATTGTTCTGATTTAGGAACTCAAGTTAAAGAGGCAATTTTATCATTTGATGGAGATTTACAAAAGAGAACTTGTCAAAAATGTGGAACATTGAATTATTCAAAGCCTCAATAGTGAAAATGTATGTATTAAATTATTAAATGTACATGTGTATGCCTTTTTTATGATTAATTTTAATGAAGTTGATCAAATCTACCTTCAAATGCATTCGCCAACCATGCGACTAACCTCCCCGTTAACAACGTATTAGCATTATGATGGTTGATTGTATGACCTGAATCAGGGAATATTTGAAAATCATAATTATAAACATCATTAATATTAAATTGATCGATTAAATTCAAAGTATTTTGAATATGATTATTATTATCTGCAGTCCCATGAGCTAAAAAAAATCTCTTAACATTTTTAAAATTTTTAATATTATTAATTTTACTCTCCTTGTATCCATCTTCATTAACTGAAGGATGTCCCATTAATCTCTCTGTATAAATTGAATCATATTGTAAAAAATCAGTGATTGGAGAAATTGACATTCCATACTTGAAAACTTCACCATTATCGAATTCCAAAGTTTTCAAAGTTGTAAATCCACCATATGACCAACCCCAAATAGCAGTATTATTTGAATCAATATAAGAATGTTGATCAATCCATTTTTTAACTCCTATGGTGATATCTCTTGGTTCATAATATCCTAATCTACCATTAACCCAAGATTTATATTTCCAACCTTGTCCATTCGTGCCTCTTGGATCCACATAAAGAATGATTGCATTTAATTCTTTAGAGATATTATCTTCAACATCAACATGGAATCTAACGTCAGTGTAATGTGACCCTGGCCCGCCGTAAACGTGAACTAATAAAGGATGTTTTGAATCAGGATTGAAATTTTCTGGTAAATTTTCAACTAAATTTATAGTTATTGGTTCATTATTTTCATCAGTTGCAATTTGAATCGTATGATATGATCTTCTTGATCCTGTGAGGTCTATACTTCTTTCATTCTTGTCATTGGATTGTTCAGGGGTTTTTAGTCCATCATGTTGATAAATCATTGGAAATCCAGGTCCTTCTTTAATAGCAATTAAATATCTTGAAGATGGAGAAAATGAAGGTTCGAAATATCCTAATTTTTCAACATTATCAGTGAATAAAGTTAATTCTTTTGAGTTCAAATCAATTGAATAGATATGTTTTTCAAAATTTGAATTTCTATTACTTGTAAAATAAATTTTATTTTCAATTTGATCAAATATTAAAATTTCTAAAACTTCCCAATCTCCAGACGTTAAAAAGATTGGATCCATTGTTAATGATTCTTTAGATTCAAAATATGCAAGGTGGTTATATCCATCATTTGATAAGATGTCAACAAATCCTGCTTTACGATTCAGATTGTTATTTTCTGGGATTTTTAAAATATCAGTCTGTTTTTCAATCCATCCTTGATATTCTTTGAAAGTATCAATTGAATATATAGTCTTTGAGCTTTTATAACCCGATTTAAAAGATCTATAGTTCAACACTTTAGAATATCTATCAGTTTCTTTAATTATGAAATTTTCATCATTGATCCAAACTGCATCATAAATTATGAGATTTTTACCTAATTTTGAATCAGATCTATTAATCAATAAACTTGAACTTTCTTGCAGATTATATTCAATCAATTTCAACAATGGATTAGATCTTCCTGGTCTTGGATATTTTAATTTATTAACCCTTGGAGAATCACCTTCGAAAATTTCAAGATTAATTTCTTCAACTTTAGAATCATCAATTTTCAAATAAATTAAACTAGATTCATTAGGTGACCACCAAAACGCATGATCTTTCATCAGCACCTCTTCTTCATAAACCCAATCTGGTTTCCCATTGAGAATGTCCTTAGATCCATCATTTGTAATTCTTTTAATCTCTTTGCTTTTAACATCCATTATAAATAAGTCATTGTTTTGAATGAAAGTGATGTAATTGTATTTAGGAGACCATGAGCAATGCTGCAGCATTGAATCACCATTGAATTGAATCTTGGTGTATTTATCGTTATTTATATCATATAACCAATATTTAGCCAATTTAGAATATTTAAATTGTGAAATTTCATCACCTTCAAGAATTGCAAAATTCAAGTCATAACTCAATGTTAAATCCTCAATATAATACAAGTTCCCATCATATTCAAAATCTCCTATTTTGTGAATAGTTTTAATGAATGAATCATCATTAAGTTTCCTCACTTTGAAAAACTGATCTTCTTCAGTTAAATACAATCCTTCATCTTTAACTTTATCAATATAATAAGTCGACTCAATGAATTTGATCTCCTTATATCCCTTCCCTCTCCCAAATAACTCAACATTAATCATTGGTCTTTCTTTACGGATTTCAAATTCTTTAAACCCTTCAAATGGCGTCTCTTTCAATTTCGTATAATCAACAGGTGTTGGTTTAACATCTTCATTAGTCAACGTGCTCAATGACGGCACATTAGTAATGGTGGGTGCTTCCTCTTGGTGTGTTGGTTCAGGTGATGTGTACGTCTTACCATCTTTATATGGAGATGATGATAGCAGGGTATATATCCACGATATGATCAATAGTGATACAACAGATGCAATGATTAAATATTTCAACTTTGATGGTCTTTTTTGAATGAAGTTATGGTATTGTTGTAAAAAGGCAGGACTTGATTGGAAATCATCTTGATTATCAACATCGTTGAAACTGGCAATGTTTTCGAAAATGGATGAATTTGAAGAATTTATGTCCTCTAGTTCATTGTTATTATCATGATCTTCATGTTGAGTTTCTGGGTCATGATCAGTGAAGTTTTCTGCATTGACCAACTCGAACTCCTCTGATTGGCCAGGCGAGTCGTTGATCGTGAGCACCATTGTCGATTGGATTGAGATTCTGAATTGAGGTTTTCGAAAAGGTGCCAGATTTTTTCATTGTTGACGTTTTTCGGAGAGGGGTTTAAATAAAGATATATAAATACGAGATCATGTACAATTGTGTCTATTTAAGTATGAAGATGATCGAAATCCCCATCAAAAGCGTCTCCCAACCACGAACTCAATTTATCATAAACGATTCCATTGGCATTATGATAATAAATACTGTGTTCCGAATCAGGAAACACATGAACATCATAATTTTTAATATTTCCCATATCTAACATATCCAACAACGAATAAGTGTTTTGGATATGAACATTATCATCAGCTGTCCCATGCATTATCAAGAATCTCCCAACTTTACCCAAATTCTCAACATTGGAAATCCGGGAAATCTTATACCCTTCTTCATTATTCTCTGGTTTATTCATATATCTTTCAGTGTAAACTGAATCATAGAATAACCAATCAGTGACAGGTGCAACTGCCATCCCATATTTGAATACTTCACCTGCATCTAGTTCCAGTGTTTTCAGAGTAGTGAACCCACCATATGACCAACCCCAAACTGCTGTTCTTTCATTATCAACATAGTCATAATCTAACCATTTTTTAGTTACTGTAATGATGTCTCTTGGTTCCCAATATCCAATTTTAGCATTGGCCCAAGATCTAAATTTCCAACCTTGTCCACCCGTGCCTCTAGGTTCAATGATTAAGACAATTGCATCTAAAGAAGAAGCAATAGAATCTTCAAAATCAACATTGAATGAAGATGTGACGACTTGAGAACCGGGACCAGCGTAAAAATGAGCTAAAAGTGGATGTTTTTTAGATTTATCGAAATTAGAAGGGATGATTTCAATAACGTTTAGTTCAACAGGAGTACCATCATCATATTCATCTACTTTAATTCTATGATAAATTTTATCAGGGATTGAGTATTCATTTTTGGAAATTGTTAATAATTGAGAATTTGATAATGTCTTTATAGGTGATTTGGTATTAGTTGAATACAATTGTTGAATTGGTGTGTTTGGACCTTGATAGTTCAACGATAAATATTCAGCATTTGGTGAGAAACTAGATTCATAATATCCATGTTCTTCAGTTATTGGAATCAAGGGTTCCTTTTCCAAAGTTGATAAATTAATTGAATAAACATGTCTATCAATTGATGAATTTTCATTTGATGAATAATATAATAAATTTGTATCTTTATTGAAAGCTAATTCAACGTTTGAAACTTCCCATTGACCACTTGTCAAAGTGGTTGGATTTGATGAATCTGATGATGGGAAAAACACTAAATGATTATAACCTTCAATGACTAAAGTATCAACGTATCCATACTCTGATCTCTCATTGTTTGGTGGTATGACTATCGGTTTATTCAATTTTTCAATCCATCCATTATATTCCTTCAATGAATTAACCTCATATGTTATTTTTGATTTATTTGAATTAACGTTGTATTGTCTAAAATTCAATATTTTAGATTCTCTATCTGTTTCTTTAATGATTAGTTCATTAGAATTAACATAGAAGACTTCATAAATGATGAAATCATCACCTAATTTAGAATCATCTCTATTTATCTCCACCGTCACATCATCTTCTAATTTATAATTAAACAATGAAACAATAGGATTATCAAACCCTGGTTTTGGATATGAAATTTGTTTTGAAATTGGATAATTTGTGGCACCACCTTGTTTAGTTTGAACGTAATAATCAATATTATATTTAGGAACTTTTGAATCATCAGTTTTCATGAATGTTAGAGAAGATTCATCAGGAGCCCACCAAATGGCTGAATCTATAGCCATCACTTCTTCTTCATATACCCAATCTGTTTTACCATTTAATAATAACTCATTACCGTCATTGGTCATTTGTTTTATTGAATTGTCTTTGATTGATTTAATATATATGTTATTATCTTGAACTATTGTGATATAATTATAATTTGGTGACCATTTTGCAAATGATAAGAATTCAATCTTGGAAGCCAATGGAGTGAATGATTTTTTAGAGATATCATATATCCAATAATAAGATAATGAAGAATGTCTAAATAATTTCTCGACATCAGTGGAAATTATAGCCAAAGTTAAATCAAAATTTATAGAGATTGATTGAATATGATAAGTGATTGAATCATATTCGAACTCTTTTTGATCTATGATTAATTCTTCAAATTCATCATCTTTGATTTTTTTAACATGATAACCATCTGAATCTGGATAATAATATAATCCTTCATCTTGGAAGTTGACGGTATTTGAAGGTGGTGTTAAGAAGTTAATACTTGTGTCATAAACGTAAAATTTCCCATGTCTGATTTCTTCCATCGTGAAAGGTTTTTTAGTATCAATACTAGAATCTTTAGTATCATCATCATCATCTGTATGCTCTTCCACAGGTATACTTGCCTGTACAGGATGATTATTAACCACTTCAGGAGCATCATCAGTATCACCTATTGTACTCTTATAATAATCAAATATGGAAGATCCACCACCTGTTGAATAAACAATCAAACCAATTATCCAAACGATAACAATAAGAAATAACACCACAACCAATTTCTTATTTCTTTGTAATTTATGCTTGAATGTGTTGAATCTGTATGAGGAATGTGATGGGTCAGTGATGTTATCAAATCTCGACTTGAATAAGTTTGTGTCGTTGATGTCAGCATCAGGAAATGAATGGGTGGTGTTGTTCTTATTGGCTGTTGATAGACCTGCTTCCAAATCGCATTGCGGGTTGCCCACCAGTTCATAGTTGCCCTTGGACATGCTGTGTGTGGAGACGATGTATGAAGTAATTCTAAAGCAAAGAATGAAACGAATATAAAACAATCTGGAAATAAATAAATAGAAACAAATAAGTTTCATCTTTATACATTGGGACCCGCATCCGGTAATTCCCATCCACGTGACCCAGAGGCTCCGGGTAACCCAAATCCCCCAAAAAAAATTTACACTAAAAGAAAACAGAGTGAAATAAATTTAAAATCACAATAAATCCATCACTCCAGCAATGTCAAACACTCTTTTCGACGATATCTTCAACATAACGGAAGTCGATGCCACAAGATACAACAAAGTCTCACGTATCGTTGGCTCCTCCACCACTTCCTCAGACATCAAGATCACATTAGACATAAATAGTGATTTATTCCCAGTTAAGACAAATGATTCATTAACCATCACATTAGCATCCTCATTATCATTAGACGAAGATAGTACTACTCAAACTGCAACTATTTCCTGGAGACCACCTAGAGCAGGTGAGAAATCATTGGCTGATGATTATGATTACGTTATGTATGGTACTTGTTATAAATTTGAAGAATCAACAGATGATAAGATGTGAGTATAGATTCAATTGGAGTTTAATAATGGATGAATGTTCTTTTACTAACTAAATATATAGTGCCGTTTATGTTTCATTTGGTGGGTTGTTATTGTGTTTAGAAGGTGGATATCGTAATTTATCATCATTGAAGCAAGATAAAATTTATTTATTGATTCGTCGCTAAAAATAACAAACACAACTATAATAGTAATAAATAATCAGAATCAGAATCAAGCATTTAGAAGTAATTAAAAAAAGAATAAATAAATAATTGTATATTAGAGAAATTAGAAATTAACCCGTAGTGACGTTATGCGGAACAATTTGAAATTTCCATAACTCTGACATCTTTATATTTAATACCCATAAAGTAAATATAAAACACTCACCATGTCAGACAACTTAGACGACATCTCTTCCCAAATCACAGAACTATCATCTGATCAAAACAAAATCGAAGACTCCACCGACAGTTCTGTTCGTTATGCAGCTTATGCCAACAGATTCAGAACTATTCTAAGATCAAGTCATAGATATTTAGCATACACTTCAGATCTAGGAGAATCATTCCGTCCAGCAGTGGCAAAAGTCATCGTTGATCTAGGATACGTCATCTCATTTGGTTATGTCCTTGGTGATGTCGCTTATGTTGGATGGAAGGCAAAATTACAACAAGAAGGACGTTATGTTAAAGGTTTGAAACCATGGGATGAAAAACCACCAGTCAATGAAGAGTTGTTACGTAAAGAGAATGAATTCGTTCATGATTGGAGACTAGTCACTTTAGAAAGAGGTTTATTTCAAGGTGTTGCAAGTTTATTGTTGCCTGCTTTAACTATCCATTCTATTGTTAAGTATGGTTCAGAATACGCAAAAAAGAATATTAAGAACACTAAGTTAAGATTATATGGACCAATTGGGTTAGGATTAGCTACTATTCCATTATTGCCTGTCGTTTATGATAAACCAATTGAACATTTATTCGATAGAGTTTTCAAAGAGGTTCATAAATACAATAATGCAAGAATCAAGAAATTAGAATAATAAATTATATATATAAAGGTTTCATAAATATATATACGTTATGACCATTGTCTAATTAACGCAAATGAGAAATTTATAATAAAACCAGCAAATATCGCCATCTTTTGTCTTTTATTAAACAATTTTTCTTCTTTCAATAAAAATAAACTAATGACACCTAATAAACAACCAACTAAAACACCAATCAATATGTCTTCATTCCCTCCAAATTGAGAACTATTAACATTCATCGAATTGAATTCATCCATTTCATTCACTGTGCTATCGATCCATCTTTCTTCTAATTGTCTTATATCTCTATTATTAGTATCATCATTGCCATCATTATTGTTATTTATTGGTAGATCACCATATAATTGTCTGAATTGTTGTCTTAATTGATTGATATCATCTTGATTAAACCCAGCAGATGCCAACCGGTCAAACCCCACGGGTGCCGGGACTGTGGATTGTTCAGGGGTCCTTTCATCTAATTCATTTTCCTTTTGTAATTCTTCAGTGGTTAAATCATCACCTATTAAACAATGGATATAAAATTTATTATCATTCTCATCATCATCATCTTCACTATGGTTAAATCGTTGTGATTTCTGGTATTCTTCAACGAAGTTCGTCTTATCATTAAGGACCCTACCTGAATGGATAAACCTCAATCTTTTAGTGTTCAAACTATTCTCTTTGGAACGTACTTTCTTTCTTAAATAGTTTATAGATAGTTGTGAGATGACGATTGGAGGGAGTATCAGATCAGGATACCCGTTGGAGAATCTGACTATGACTTGCACTGACTGCGGGGAGTTGAATAGCGGGAGACTCATTGTGATAATAGTAATAGTACTATATAATTGTATGAGCAATAGTAATAGTAATAGTAATAAAGTGTAGTAGTAACAATATTATCAGCCCTTACATAAAGGGCACTTCCGACCTCATCTCCCGGAACTCCTCTCGCTTCAGTATAAAAAAAACTTTTCGCTTCTTCACTTTCACTCTTTCCCACTTTTTCTCTTCTTTAGTGCGGACAACCAGGACGTTTAACCGTGTTGCTTTTCCTGAGATTTCAGACTTTGGGAAAGGCGTCAAGTCCTTGGAGAGACTAAACTTCACTTGTGCTCATCTTAATGCCTTTTGTTATTCATATATGTCGCAACTACACTTACAAGTAGACTGTGTTGAGGATAGCGAGGGCTGGTAGATCATACATTTATCTATATATCACCATTTGCACCGCAAATACATACTGTTGTTATTGACATCATCACTGTAGATTCTACACTCATCAAACACAATATATATAAATAACGAATATAAATAATCTATTTACCATAATGAATACCTCTAAAGAAATCCATAGTTGCAGTGAAGACAACCAATAAAATACCACCACCTGGACCTAATCTCAAGACTTTTGGTAGGAAACCTTTATATAAAGCACTAAATCCTTCTTCTTTATAGATCAATGCTAAACTTGGTAATGTCCAATTATATTTTCTAACAACACCAGCTTCAACAACTGTGTTTTGAATTCTTGATTTAACAACATCAAATGGTGTATTGAAAATAGTACCAAATGTACCACCAACTGCACCTGCAACTAAATCATTAACCGTCTTTTGAGTAGAAGTTTCAGCTTTTGGTAAAACTGATCTGACTTGGAAAATAATACCAAAATATGCTGCATTCCATGAAATATGTCTCCATAAAGTAGCTTCTAAACCGTTATACAAGGCTAAGATCCCTTCATTTTTAATAGTTTTAGTGAATGCATCAGAGACACCTTTGTATTTTGAGTTCTTATCTTGGATTCTAATCTTGATCAATTCGAATGGAACAACGACAAATGATTCAACGGCACCAGCAGAAGCACCAGCTAAGATTGATAATGGTTGATTTAATTGTTTAACACCAAACAATTTTTTGTAAACTTTAGAGAATTCATCATTTGCTGCGAATTTAGTGGCTCTTTTAGGTGCCTCCATTAATAATGGGGCAGTGATCCCTTTATATAATCTTGATGGACCTTCATGTTTAATAATTTTGGTAAAACAATCAATAACACCATTATATGTTTCTGAAGGTTTTAAATTTGCAGAACTACCAACTTGTAATTGAATTCTGGTCTTGACGACATCTAATGGATACATGACTAAGATCTCAGAGACACCGGCAACGGCACCTGCTAAGAATTGATAGACGAATGGTAATGCTATGGAGAGTTGTTAGTATTGTATTATGGGTATTAATTTCATATCGGAGTCAAGATAAGCAGAAGTTCAATATGGAGTGGAAGATTGAGGCATTATGGGACACGTACGTTTCTGGTCAGACATTGTTGGGATAAAGAGCGGTTAAACAATAAGATCTGAGTGATAAGAATATCGTTATGGTTAAATAATGAAGTAATTGAATTAATTTCAGTGATATAAAATTTATCAATTTAAACCGGAGAAGTTTTTTCCCATTTGGCCTGAATCGCATACATAATTTAATGGAGTGTGGAATGGTGAATTCCGCCTGTGGATGAACGTGTCGGGAGCGTGAAGCGGTGGGTACTCCTCATGGGGAGTAGGGAGTCCTACTGGGAGTGTGGGAGTGGGAGTGAGACCCTTGTGGAAATAGTTCTGTGTATTACCTTCATCTCGTCACTGATAGGGCATCTTGTTTCTGCCGTACTTCTTACTTAACACTTAACAATTACAAGTAGCACACTTCACACTAATCAACTCTCCAGTGTCCACAATGCTAAAACTCAACAGACCACACTCTTCAATCAAGAAGATCATCTGTTTCCCAGGCCAGGCTCAATCCATCCCTTCCACGTTCCATTCTGGTCTCATTGCGCAAAACGTTCAATCCAATCAATCTCACATCACTGATAAATACATCAATTTACTAAATCAAATATCACCAGATTTCCACTCCATATTAACCAACAATGATATCATTAATCAATCACGATACTTCCAACCATTAATAATCGCGAGTTCATTAATGTTATTAGAATCATACACTTCGAGACATGGCCCCATTGAAACCGATTTCATAATGGGGAATTCATTAGGTGAATTAAACGCATTAATCACAAATGAAATATGGGATGTCGAAACAGGAATTTATCTCGCTTACAAAAGAGGTGAATTTATGGATCTAGTGATGAGGGAACATGAGGGTGAGAATTATGGGATGATGGCGTTGATGTTTAATAAAAATGATTGTTCGAGGATTATGGAATTAGTTGAAGAGACTAAAGATGTTGTTGTTTCTAATCATAATATGAATAATCAAATCGTTATAAGTGGTAAGAATCCAGCCATCAACGAGTTCATCAAAGATATGAAACAGAATGGGATCAGATTGAAATCAATTGAATTAAAATCATCAATTCCATTTCATAACCCAATTTTAATCAAATCATCAAAATTATTCCAAAATTACATTAATGAATTCCATCCAATTGATCCTTCCAGCAGGTTAAACATTCCTATAATAAGTAACATCAATGGTGAAATAGTGTATGATCACGGGACAGCTGTACATAATTTCATTAATTGTTTTTATAATAAAGTTGAATTATACAATTCAATTAAATTAACAATGGATCAGTATACAGAGAATAAGTTTAATGTTTTAAATGTTGGACCAAATGGTCAAATCACTTCAAAATTCTTTTCTGCGTTTAAAAAATATGGAGTTAATGGAGGAGAAAATGAAGATAGACTCACGACTGATGTTTTAAATAATTTATGAAGTTGATGATAATGATTGATATATTGTAGATGTGCGTAGCCCTAATCAGTAGCACGTGAAAGAAAAAGGCACTAGGGCTCATGAAAATTACATAAAAACAAAAACAAAAACAAAAAACAACACCCAAACACCACATGTTTTCTTTCCCAGGCTTTGCATCAACAATAAAAATAAAAAGTGAAAAATTTATCTCCATACTAATTGCCATAAACAACAGTTCAATTAATTCAAAAATGGTTTTCCAAAAAGAACAAAAATCATCAGCTTATCACTCAAGATTCCAAACTCCATTCAGAAGAAGAAGAGAAGGTAAAACCGATTACTACCAAAGAAAGAGATTAGTTGCTCAACACAAGGCTAAATACAACACTCCAAAATATAGATTAGTTGTTAGATTCACCAACAAGGATATCATTGCCCAAATCATCTCTTCTCAAATCGTTGGTGATTTCGTTTTCACTGCCGCTTATGCCCATGAATTACCAAGATATGGTATCAAACATGGTTTAACTAACTGGGCTGCTGCTTACGCTGTTGGTTTATTAGTTGCCAGAAGAGCCTTACAAAAATTAGGTTTAGATGAAACTTATAAAGGTGTTGAAGAAGTTGAAGGTGAATACGAATTAACCGAAGCCATTGAAGGTGAACGTAGACCATTCAAAGTCTTTTTAGATGTTGGTTTAACTAGAACCACCACTGGTGCTAGAGTTTTCGGTGCCTTAAAAGGTGCTTCTGATGGTGGTTTACATATCCCACATTCAGCTAAAAGATTCCCAGGTTGGGATATCGAATCTGAAGAATTAGATGCTGATGTCTTAAGAAACTACATCTTTGGTGGTCACGTTTCTGAATACATGGAAGAATTAGCTGATGATGATGAAGAAAGATTCAGAACTTTATTCAAAGGTTACATTGCTGATGACATTGAAGCTGATGGTTTAGAAGAATTATACCAAGCTGCCCATGAAGCTATTAGAGAAGATCCATCTTTCAAACCAACTGAAAAGAAATTCACTAAAGAACAATACGCTGCTGAAACCAAAAAATACAGACAAGTTAAATTAACTAAAGCTGAAAAACAAGCTAAAATTGACGCTAAAATTGCTGCTTTCCAAGCTAACAAAGAATAAATTTATTAATGTGTTTTAATACATAAAATGTTCTTCAATGAAGTGTAGTACTCTCTCTACTCCCATAGTATCAACATTCAACTTTGATGTATAATCGGGGTAACCCTTTTCTTTCCACTATATCAAAATCAAATGATAACGTCTACTTTTTCGACACTTCATACAACACAAGATGAAATATCCAGCAAAGCAGCACGCCTTAAGCGTCAAGAAGCACTTGTTGACAAAGATTCCAGACTTAACAAACCACGGGATCTTCCTAACTGGTTCCATTCAACAATTCGATAAGTATTCAGACTCATCAATTAAATTCAAACAGGAACGTTATTTTTATTATCTTAGTGGTATTAATTCACCTAAATGTAATTTATTCTTTGATTTATCCAAAGAGGAACTAGTATTATTCTTACCACGTATCGATTATGATGAAGTCATGTGGAATGGATTCCCAATTGATATCAACGGTGCAATGGATAAATTTGAAGTTGATTTAGTTTTATATGAAGATAAAATTGAAGAATATTTGAAATCAAAGAAAGTGGTGTTATCGTTAGACATCAATGCCAATAACTCACAATACTCGCAATATTTAACACCTGATAGTGTTGAATTAATCTATGCATTAGATGAATCAAGAGTTATTAAAGATGAATATGAAATTTCAATGATGAGAAAAGCATCAAAGATATCAGATAATTCCCATTTCGCAGTGATGTCTGCCATTCCTATTGAACAAAATGAATGTCACATCGAGGCTGAATTCGTATATCATTCAATTCGTCAAGGTAGTAAAAATCAATCATATGATCCAATTTGTTGTGGTGGTTATAATGGCTCAGTTTTACATTATGTTAAGAACGACGAGAGTTTACAAGAGAAGGAATCTATTTTGATTGATGCCGGTGCTGAATGGGAATGTTATGCTAGTGATGTTACGAGAAGTTTCCCAATCAATGGTAAATTCAGCAAAGAACATGAAGTGATTTATAATATCGTGTTGAAGATGCAATTAGACAGTATTGCGTTAATGAAGCCGGGGGTCCACTGGGATGATTTACAGCTGTTGGTGCACAGGATCCTTGTGGAGGAGTTCTTGAAGATTGGGATTTTCAAAGACGGAACGGTTGATGAGATACTGGAAAGTGACTGTTCTGTGGTGTTTTACCCGCATGGATTAGGGCATCTTATCGGGTTGGATACCCATGATGTTGGGGGACGCGCTGATTACGACGACAAGAACGAGAAGCTGAAGAATTTGAGACTCAGAAGAAAGCTGGAAAAGGGGATGGTGTTGACGAATGAGCCGGGAGTCTATTTCAACAAGTACTTGGTCGAGTTGGGAATGAAGGATCCACACAAGGCGAAGTTTGTTGATCTGGAGGAAGTGAGTAAATTCTACAAGATTGGAGGCGTCAGAATCGAGGACGATTTGCTGGTGCTGGAGCACGGGGTCGAGAACTTGACGGGAATCACCAAGGACTTGAGGCAGATTGAGGAAATCGTCAGCGCCGGAATCCAGAAGGGAAAAGCCCACTTCCACAACGTTGTTTAGAATGGCAGGAGCGTGCGACAGAGTGTAGCAGTGGGGTAATTCCACAAATACTCACAGCTTAAGAAGTGCGATTCCCACTTTATTCGTAGCAGATTAGCCGCTGTCTATTCCTTCCATCTCGGGCTTATCACTAACTCCGCGATAAATTCCAGCATTTCCGGTAACGCCCCGAATTTCATGACTCAAATTTTCATTTGTAATAAAGAGGAATAAAGAACAATTTAAGTTATCTTACCCATCTACATTCTACACTCCCAATCACATACACTCAATACTATGCTCAGATCAAGAATACTCTCCTCCTTCAGACCTCTCATCAACCAGACAAGATCATACCATCCAAAGGTCATCGACCACTACCAGAATCCACGTAATGTCGGTTCTTTAGACAAAACACTATCAAACGTTGGTACAGGATTAGTCGGTGCTCCAGCCTGTGGTGATGTTATGAGATTACAAATCCAAGTCGACGACTCCACGGGGATCATCCAGGACGTCAAGTTCAAGACCTTTGGCTGTGGGTCCGCCATTGCTTCCTCTTCATACGTTACTGAATTGGTACGCGGGAAGACCTTAGACGAAGCGTATCAAATCAAGAACAAACAGATCGCCTCTGAGTTGTCGTTGCCTCCAGTCAAATTGCACTGCTCCATGTTGGCCGAAGACGCAGTGAAGGCCGCCATCAAGGACTACAAGGCCAAACAGTTCAGAGCATGAGGTCCCACGCCCGTTATTTTCAGTTCTAGTCTCGCTGATGGCGCACTTTGATATTCATTCGTTCAAATATATTTGTTTTTGTTTTTGTTTATTGCCGTATTTAACTGAATTACACCGCCAGTTCCACCACACACACACACGCCGTTATACGCCCTGCCACTCACCTCCATCTCTCATTTCTTCCTTTGCGATTTATCCATAATTCTTCATTCGTTGATTTTTTTTTCCTATTTTCTCTTAGTAAAAAAACTGATTTCTCCATCAAATATTATAAAACAACAAAGCTTCATTCACTCCTTCAATCCAACTCACCCAACTCGCTCTCCCGACCAACGAACACTACACTCACAAGCACCCACAATACCGACACACAGCTCATACTCCCCGCTTACTCGATGGCTACTGCTCCTGCTGTATCAGATAGAAATGAATTAATGAACACTATAATCGATAGTAACAACGTGGATGTTGATTGGTTATACAGAAACAAGAAGAAGAAGAGATCAAGCACTCTAACAGCACCCTCCAATGGAACAACAGCAACATCAGGCTCCACAATAGCGTCTAACGAAGTGAAAAAGGACAAGTTCGTTGCTCCTTCAGTTGAACTACCATCCGTCACTTCCACTTCCATTCCATCTAACCCTCTATTGAATGTCACTAAACAGACTATAATCCCTACTGTCAAACCAACAGTATCACCACCAACAACCACTACCACTCCATCCATTCAACCATCCCCTTCTAAGTCTTTATTATCAAAGGCGTTAAGACCAAGGTCTACTTCTGACCCAAAAGGTTTCCAATCACCAACTCCAACTCCATCAACTCCACAAATTCAACAACAATCAGACTCATCACTCACGAGATCCAACTCTCTAAACAACCAGAATAAACCGATAAAGTCATTATTCAGTGCTTTTTCCAAATTCAAATCGAATAAATCTGCTCCAACTTCACCTGTTTCACAACCATTATCCATTCCTAAGATATCAACTTCAAATGATCATCATAGATTATCATCTTCTATTGAAAGTATCTCACCAATCTTCCATCATTCCTTTTTATCATCACCTATTCAAAAACTAGAAACATTGAATGAAAGTTCCTCAAACACTTCAAGAATAGTTTTAAATAAGAATCCAAATCGTTCAGAATTACCAATTAAAGAATTGAGTGACTTGAAATTAAGAAGAGTCACTTTTGCATTAGATAAATTGAATGATGATCCACCACAACAAATCCCTTCAAGAAGACCTAAAAAGGGGAATGTCATCGTCCTTGAAGATTTATTTCAAAATGAACCATTAAGATTATCATTAGGTATCACAAATGAATCTAGATTAATTCAATCTAATTATGATGAGAAGGAATTAGCAATAATTAATGCAAATCAAAAAAATCATTTAGATGAATGTGATAAACATGCACAAGAAGCACATAGGGCAGCTCAAAGAATTGCATTTGAAGTTTCTAATTTCAAGAATAAATTAGCTAATAACAATACAACAAAGAAGGAAATCGAAGAGGAAATCTCTACAAATTTATCAAATTTAGAGATTGATAAACCTATTCATTTACATGAACATCATTTTGATAATGAAATTATAAATAATGATAATGGTAATATTAAAATTTCATTAGAGAACATATATACAAGATGTTGTCATTTAAGAGAAATCTTACCAATCCCAGCAACGTTAAAACAGTTGAAAAATAAATCATCACCATTACAAACATTGAAATTATTAAACCCTAAACCGACGTTAATTGATGTTTATTCATTTTGTGATTTTATTGCCATTATTCCAATTAAAAATTTAATCTTTGATAATGTTACAATGACAACAGAGATGTTGAAAATCATATTATCATCTATTTTAAATTCAACATCAATTGAAAAATTATCTTTGAGAAACGTTCCAATTGATAATAATGGTTGGAAATTCCTATGTAAATTCCTTTCAAGAAATAAGTCATTGATCAAATTAGACATTTCACAACAAAAGATTAAGAGTGATGTGAATAAAGATTCAATTAGAGCAACAATGGACTGGAATTTATTTATAAATGCATTAGAATTAACAAACATTGAAGAATTAATCCTTAATGGTTGTAAATTAACACCATTAATTTTTCAAAATTTATTAGAAAAAATAATCAAGATTAATGTTAAAAGATTAGGAATTGCACAAATGGATCTATCATTAGATCATATTAAAATCCTCACGTCATTTATTTCAAATAATCAATTAATTCAATTAGAAGGTTTAGATTTAGGTTTCAATAATTTAAATAATGATAGATTAAAACCATTAATTAAAAAAATCCAATTTTTAGAAAATCTACAATCAATTTCAATAAATTCCACTAATTTAGAAAATGTTGAAGATGTTGCATTATTAATTAGATCATTATCCAAATTGAAAAATTTGAAATTTTTAGATTTATCAAATTTGAAATTAATTTTTCCTTCAATTTTACCATACTTAAATAAATATCTTCCAAAATTTGAAAATCTAAAGAGAATCCATTTTGATTTCAATGAATTATCATCAAAATCAATTTCAATCCTATGTGAAATCTTACCAAAATTACCTAATTTATTACACGTTTCCATAATTGGATTAAATTCAATCAGTTACACTGCACAAGCTGCAATTTATTCAACTGTTAAATCTTCAAAATCATTACTATATCTAGATTTAGATTATGATTTAATTGATGAAAGTATTAATTCAAGAATCGCTGTTTGTTTGATGAGAAATATGGAAAGTTCATTAAATAATGATAAATTCATAACGAATGATGATTCACTTGATGATATTTTATTTGATGGTTCTTTAATCACCGAAACTGCAGGTAATCTAATAGATAAGATTACAAATAAGAATAATGCTGATGACAATGATGAATTTTCACAAAAATTCCTTCATGAACAATTCTTGAAAAAAATCATTAATTCAAGAATTAAAGTAAATAAAACAATTGATGAATTATTATTGAAAAGGGATGAATTACACGTTCAATTATCATTACAAGAAAAGGAAAATCTATTACGTTTCATATTCTTAGAAAATTCATTATCTAAAATCCTAGAATTATTCAATTTAGATCATGATGAATTTAAAGACACGGTTCAACAACAATTAAGACAACAATTTGAACAACAATCACAACAATCACAACCACAAATCCCTAATTCAACTGAATTATCTGCTCCTCATGAAATGGTATTAGAAGTTAGTGAAGGTAAAGAAACTCCCATTGATGGTTCAACAGGTCGTCCAATTTTATTAAGATCAGTTTCACAAACTTTAGTTCAAGCTAAAAAATTAGAAGAAGAAGAAGGTGAATTTCATAGATGGGGTTTTTTCGTTCAACAACAACGTCATATTTTACCAAATGCAGAACCATCATTACCAACACCAACAATAACTTCAAATCATATCCCAACGACTACTACTGTCATTAATGATAATATTAAACCTGAACTAAAAGGTTCTTCACTGGTTCCTAAATTACCATCCGGCTCAGAGATAAGAGACGCAGTGATTAAAGCAAAAGGTATTGATTCAATTTCATCATTGATTGAAAGTGTCAATAATGATACATTTAATTTAAATGTAATTTATCCAAATATTAAACCAGATGACTACAATAATAACAACAATGTTTTAGATGATCAAATATCATCATCACAAAATTCAAACGTTTCTGTTTCAAACACAGTTGGTCATGTTTCAAAAGATGGATCACATGGTGGTAAGATTGATGGAATGTTGGGTAGTGAAAGAGAAGAAGAAGAAGAAGATGATGATCATGATGTGATGGAGGTGGATGAAGCTTATGATAAATTGTTGAATGATTTATCAAGAGTTAGATCAAATAAATAGGTTAATTGGTTGATCTACTTGAATTAAAGATGGGGGGTTGAAACTTTTTTAAAAAGATTTTGTACATATTGTTTTAATTGTGTATTTATTATTATTTTATATTACGTATTATTTATCTAATGTGTTGTAGCTTGATGATCACTGGTTACTATTTATTAGAGAGTCGACTGTATAAGTACATGGCACATGCTGTTATAAACAAATGGTTATTAGTAGGGTAACTAACATCAAAGGGTCCTGTAATTAAAATGAGATGACATGATTGAAATTAAAATTTGTGACTGCTGTAACTTGTTACGAATTAATTATTTGAACGGCAGTAATTAGACTTAAGAGTCAACTTTCATGACTTAAAGAGCTTCAAGAGTCACGACTCACGACTCACGAACTGAAGACACAAGCGGCACACTAAAAAGTTAAAACAAATTAATTTTTAATGCCTTAACGGCATTTTTGACACATAATTTTTTGAAAAAAAAATTGCGACTAATACCGAATTCAATAGTAAAAAAACCATATTAAAGTGACACAAAAATGAAATAATGAGATATGAATAAATTAAATCATGGATAAACGTTATTCCTAAAACAATAAACATAACACAAGCACAAAAAAAACACATCCACTCTATGATTAAAACACAAGATTGAAACACACACACATCAAGAGAGTTTGTAACGTCTCATTCGTTTCTTTTTCTTTAAGGCATTAATTTAGAAACGGCAAACGAAAAATTTTCCAACCAATTATTAGGCTTATAAGATGGGTATTTGAGTGTTTAACTAAAGGTCTAGCGGACAAGGGGTTCTGGAATCAGAAACCCCACATTTACTACTAAGTATCATTCTAGAATCCATGCCGTTGAAACAATCTCTTTTTTTAAACCTATCATTTTGGTTTATTAGGCCTTTATAGGAATTTTATATGTATGATTCATTTGAATAAGATTGAAGGTGAAAATATGAATGAATTTTTTCATTCTTATTCTTTTATTCTTTGATTAAGCAATACTTATTATATATCATGACTGATTTGAAAACGAATGATTCATTCTCAAATCATTCAAATTCAATAAATGATATCTCACCATATCAATCAAATGAAAAAACTAAATCATCATCAAATCCACTAATAAGATTCAAAGACTCATTTAAAAGATTTGAACCTGATTTATCAGATGAATTATTCACACCAGAGATGACTCTCGAAGAAAGAGAAGAAGTAATTTTAAAACAAACTCCATTAAATAAATCTTTAAAACCAAGACACTTACAAATGATTGCAATTGGTTCAAGTGTTGGAACTGGTCTTTTAGTTGGGTCAGGTACAGCATTAAGAACAGGTGGTGCTGCTTCAATGCCTATCTGTTGGGGTGCAGTTGGTGTTTTATTATTTTTTGTCATTCATTCGTTAGGTGAATTACAAGTTGCTTATCCTTCTCCTGGTGCATTTTCATCTCATGCCAGTAGATTCATTGATGATTCTTGGGGGTTTGCAGTTGGTTGGAATTATGCATTTTTATGGTTTGTCGTTTTACCTTTAGAGATTATTGCAGCTGCAATGACTATACAATTTTGGAATGATTCAATTACACCAGTTGCATGGGTGACTATATTTTATGTTGTTATATTAGCGATTAATCTATTTGGTGTTAGAGGTTATGGTGAAGCTGAATATGTTTTCTCAATCATTAAAGTCATTGCAATTTGTGGATTTTTAATCTTAGGTATTGTTTTAATTTGTGGCGGTGGACCAACTGGTGGATTTATTGGAGGCGAATATTATAGAAATCCAGGTGCTTTCAATCATGGTTTCAAAGGTGTTGCCACTGTTTTCGTCACTGCTGTTTATTCAGTTGGTGGATCTGAATTAGTTGCAGTTTCAGGTTATGAAAGTGAAAATCCAAGAAAACAAATTCCAAGGGCAATTAAACAAGTCTTTTGGAGAATTGTTTTATTCTATGTCGGTTCATTAACTTTAATCTCTTTATTAGTTCCATCTAATGATCCAAGATTGTTAAGTACAAGCTCATCAGATGCATCTGCTTCACCATTTGTTATTTCTATTGAAAATGCAGGTATCAAAGGTTTACCATCAGTTATGAATGTTGTTATTTTAATCTCAGTTATGTCAGTTGGTAATTCTGCCGTGTTTGGTTGTTCAAGAACTTTACACTCTTTAGCAATCCAAGGTTTAGCTCCAAAAATTTTCGCATATGTTGATAGAATGGGTAGACCAATCTTTGGGATCATTGCTAATGCCATTACTGGGTTATTATGTTATTTAGCAGGTTCCAAGAAGGAAGGTGTTGTGTTTGGTTGGTTGATGGCTATTTGTGGGTTAGCTGTTATTTTCACCTGGTTAACTGTTTGTTTATGTCATATTAGATTTAGATTAGCATTGAAAGCACAAGGACGTTCATTAAATGAAGTTCCATTTGTTTCACAAGCAGGACTTACCGGTTCTATACTAGGTTCCATCATGTTAGTGTTCTTTTTAGGTGTACAATTTTGGGTTGCTTTGTTTCCAATTGGTGCTAAACCAACTGCAAATGTCTTTTTCCAACAATATCTTGGGTTTGTATTCTTTATTGCTTGTTATGTTGGTAGAAAGATTTGGAAACGTAAATTTTGGGAATTAAAGCCATTGATTGAAATCGATCTGGATTCAGGTAGAAGTTGTCATGATACTGATTTATTAATTCAAGAAATTGCAGAAGATAAATTGAAATTGAATGCTTTACCTTGGTTTAAGAGAATCTTTGCCATTTTATGTTAATGGAAACAAAAGTGTTTTGTTGATGTTTGTATAATGAGTTTAATGAATGTGTTATATGTTAGAATTAATTGGTGTAGGAATAGAAAAAGAGTCTGAGAGTGAGAGTGTAATCTTTTTATAGACGGATTTTAATGCAGCTTCAGTGGGAAAAAAAGGGTTCCGGTAGATATTCGAGAGATGGGTAGTAATTCAGGACTTTTGAGGCACGTCTAGGGAAGAATGAGCAAGAATAGCAAAGATCGCTAAACGGATCTCAAAATGTCAGAAATTCCACAATTAAATCCCATTTTTTCTCTCAATTTCAATCAATTTCTCACCAATTTGACGTTTTTAATAATTCCTGCATTTGTCTCTCAAAATTTTGCATTTTTGTTATTGATTTTCAATCACAATCGAAACAATCAAAAAAAATCTTTCATATTCGAGCAACGAACCACTGCCACTCCACCGAACGATGGCACGCAAGAAACAGAAACCAGAGACAACAGTCTACTACCTCAACGCTCCACAAGGCCTTCCTCTACAACAACAACAAACTCATCCTCAACAACCATTTAACCCATTACAACAGCAATACATCCCATACCAACAACTAAACCCACAACAACTCCCGGTGCAGGGAGGTGTCAGTTCGATACTACTAGCGTCTAATCACGTCGAGGGGGATCCAAATGGTTCAAATGCTGCTTCTATATTAGAGAATTTGAAGACAAATGGCAATGAAAATGATGGGACGATGATGATGAAAGAAAGAAATGGGTCGATGGTATACCCTCTGAATGAAGTGGATATCTATAAAGGACACCAGGTGATTGGGGAATACTGCTTGGGGGAAGAAGAACCGGTAAGGTATTTTATAGATAGGGATATACCTGAAGGTTATTTGAACGTTGAACAAATTGAAAGTGATTTAAGAAATGATAATGATGTAATTAAGTCTGAATTTGTCAATGATAAAAGAATTAAAGTTGAAGGTGTTGATATAGACGTTGAGAATCTGCCGGAGATTGATCATTCAACTAGTCCAGATATGATTTTTTCTAATGGTAATAATAGAGAAAAAAGAAGATTTGAACTGTTTGAAAAATATAGTTTATTATATCGGTATAAGGAGGAACATAGGCTAGAGTTATATACTAAACAGATGCTAAAAATCGAGCAAGAGATTGAAGAATTGAATAAAGTCAATGAATTAGATATCAAAAATGTTAAAATTCTTGAAAAATTCAAAAATTTAGAAGAATTAAGAGATTTTGAATTATTGAATATTAAATTAATGAGGAATTATAAAAGATTAGAAAATTTGAAAAGTTATTACGCTGAAAGTTTTAAATTATATGAAAAGACTCATGATTTATTGTATTCAAAATTAGATCATTTGAAAAATTATTTATTAAAACAAAAAAATTTATTGACTAATTTAGATCGTGATTTCACTGATATTTCATCTTCAAGATCAAGTAAACTCTTCTCAGGCTTTGATGAAAATGATTCCACTGATGAAAATGATGAAGAGAAACCCAATGGTGATATTGTATCTATCAATAATAACAATGAAGAGAGTTCAGAAACAGACACAGGAGAAACTTCATCATCAGCAGCAGTAACTCATAGAAATGGGAAGAGACCAACAAGAAACAAAGAGTCAAAGAAGGAAAAAGAACAAATCAACTCAAATAATCATATCTTAACTTCGATATTAACAGGATTTGCTCCATTATTAACAGATAAAGAATTTGAAATAATAACATCAGAAGATTTCAAGAGTCGATTGAAAAAAAATCAGCTTTCAGTGAAATCTGATAGTGATTCAGACTCAAACAGTGTTAATACAACTACTTTTAACGATGATGAAACTTCCGGAATCGATGGGAATAAACATCAAAAGAAAAGAGGAAGATATAAAACAGCTGATAAAGATACCACAATAATGAATAAAATCATGAAAGGTTACACTGCTCCTGACAATTTGAAGAATGATGAGATTGAAGTCGATTTACAATATTTCAAATCTTTGAATAAGAAATAACGAATAAGAAATAATGAATATAAAATGACTGCTTTGATATCGTAATAGTGAGTAGTTAGTAGTAAGGAGTAAGTACTATTTACGTAATAACCCGATAATATAATTATAATCATGATCCCAGAATTTCAGACATCGATCTGAAGACTGAGTCCTCAATTGATCCAAACCATTGACGATGGACTCGTTTGATATTTCATTGCACACGAATCGGCCACCTTTGAACTCCCCTGAACCTTCCTTTGGCGGTGAGTGTGAATAAATCACAGATCAGATCAATAGGGATCAATCAATCACTTGAATTACAATGAGCACTAACATTCAATCACAGAGAAATCCATATCGACTCCAGGAGACAGTCCAATTGACCTCACCAAATCAGGCACCAAGGAAACCGCTACATCTAATGATAAAACGATAACAAGTAAATATGACATCTTAATATTGAAGAAAGTGTTGGATTATTTACCAATTAATGCGAAGTATGGGGAGCGTAAAGTGCTTTGGGGTAAGATTGCCAGTGAATTGAACATGATAGTGAATGAAACGAATGAAGATGGACATTTATTCAAGAAATTCAACTTCAGGATTATTAGAGAACGGTTTTATTACCTTTATAAGAATTTCAATGAGTCTTTCAAAAATTCGACCAGTGGGGCCTTGCTCAGTGATCTGACGAAAACAGACCAGTTGTTGTTGGATATTCATAACAGAGATGAGAAAAATGTTAGTGATAAAGATGGAAAGGATGATGAGGATGATGATGGGAAGGATTCTCCACTGAGAAAAGATCATAAAGTGGTGTATAAAAAGAAGAAGTTGGAATTGATGAAAGTTAATATTGAATTGAAGAGAGAATTGATCAGTTTGATGAAGAAAGAGATGGAAAATAGTGACTTATTTAGAAAAGAGATGATTGTGATGATGAAGAAGGTCAGTAAATGACGAATTGCAGCAGATAAAGAACCAAATATAATGATAGTAATGATAAAGAATACAACAATAGAGCTCATACAAACACCACGAAATTGCTAATGAGAACTAATATAAAACTGATATAAAACTAATAAAATCTCATAAAAATTCGTATTACTTTGATTTAATTCCGGCATAACTCCGAATTTCACGTGCTACTCATGTGACTCACCGTGCTGATATATCCGCTACTGAAGGTGCGATGCTGAAAATTACGCCTAGATTCATCCAAAAAAAAAACAAACTTTTTGTCCAAAATTTTTCAAAAATAATTTTTTTTTTCACTTCCCTTTTTGTTTTAATATTAACAACTCTTTATTTATTCATACAAAATGGCTGAAGAAGAAGTGAGTTTATCAAATATTTGATATTGAATGGCTCGGTTGTCTCGGCTGTGCGTTTTCATGGAGACTAGCTATCTTTTCAAAGACGCAATATATTTTTTTTGGTTTTTGTTGTTTTTGTCCTTTATGAATACATCGAATTCAATTGGTGATTTAAATATTTCAAAAAAATACATTAAACTGTCCCCACAACACAGCCCAAATCAATCCCATCATACACCCCACATAACACAAAATACTAACTAATTCTCAACAGCACGTTTTCGAAACCGCTGATGCTGGTTCCTCAACCACTTACCCAATGCAATGTTCTGCTTTAAGAAAAAATGGTTTCGTTGTCATTAAAGGTAGACCATGTAAAATTGTTGATATGTCTACTTCCAAAACCGGTAAGCATGGTCACGCTAAAGTCCATTTAGTCGCTATTGATATCTTCACTACCAAAAAAATGGAAGATTTATCTCCATCTACTCATAATATGGAAGTTCCATTCGTTACTAGAACTGAATATCAATTATTAGATATCGATGATGGTTTCTTAAACTTAATGACCAATGACGGTGATACCAAAGATGATGTCAAAGCCCCAGAAGGTGAATTAGGTGACAATTTACAAACTGCTTTCGATGATGGTAAAGATTTATTAGTTACTATCATTGCGGCTATGGGTGAAGAAGCTGCCATCTCATTCAAAGAAGCTCCAAAATAAGTTACTTTATGAGAAAACATTACATTAGTGGAGTTTATACATATCTCTGTTTTTAAATAAATTACACAATTAGAAATTTGTAGTAATTGTTATCTACACTTCAATATCAAAAAAAATTAATAATACAAAAAATATAGAAATAAAATATAAAATCTTTAACAAAAGTAAAGTAAAGTATCCAATAGTATCAAGTAGAGATCATCTCAATTGAGTGAAAAAAAATAAACCAATTGTCTTAAAATTTGGGTATTAAGTGACAAAATTAAATAGTTGCAACGTATAAGGCAACGAAAACACCAATAATACCATTAATGAATGGTAAATTACCTAAAACTAATCTTAATGTAATTGAATTACGGAAGATGAAAGCTGAAAGGTATTGATAAATTGAAGCATTATCTAATAATCCATGTTCTTTAGCCCATATTTCAGTATTATTCTTAATATCATTGAATGAAACATTACCTGATAAGAATAAATAAGCAAAGATTAATTTAACCAAATTGAAAATAAATGGATCAAAATTGATTGATGAATCCTTTTTATTGATAAAATTAATGTAATAAGAACCAATTAATGGTAGGACAATTGATAATAAACTCCACGTTGAGAAAAGTGAATAAACTTTACTTTCAGCTAATGTTGAGAAATCAAAGATTGGTAAATCAGCTAAGAATGGATATTTTGATAAAATGTTTTGATCTAAGAAAGTAGCTTGATTCAATTCAATAATTGGAACTTGTTGATAGAATAATAAACCTAATTCAACAGAAGCTGTTAATAAGTTGATTGAATCAGCTGAACTTAATGAAGATTTCAAACCATTGGATTGTTGGATAACTTGGTTAGTTAATGAATCAGCTGTTTCTTCAGCACATGATAAAGAAGATTCATATTGTTGAATAAACCAATCTTGAATATTTCTAACAAATTCAAATTTACTTGGTGCATAATCTGCATCAGTTTCATCATCATCTAATAACTCCTTATCTTCAATGACTTCAATTTCGTCTTCTTCTTCATCATTATTATCTTCTTCTTCATCGTCATCTTCATCGTCATCGTCATCATCATCTTCATCGTCATCAACATCAATTGCTTCTTCTTCACCATCATTTTCTTCATCAACGATATTGACTTCAATTTCTTCATCATCTTCACGTTGAGTTTCCTTAGATGGGGAAGAGTCAACACCTCTAAAACGGTTAGCAATTTGGAAAGTTTTAGAAGGAGTTGAAAGGTTAACATCATCAAATTTATTTAAAATTTCAGCTTTTGATAAATTAGAAGATTTCTTTGGTGAAGTTCTTTTTCTAAATTGGACATATTTACCAAATTCTTCATCTTCTTCCAATTCTGGATGGTTATCTAAGTAGCCACCGATTCTTTCTTCAAGATTGGCTTTTGTACCGTCTTGACTGTTTGAAAATCAGTTAGTATATATGAATAAGCAAATAACAATTAAATATGAAAAATAGACGGGTATTAATTATAAGACACTCACTCTAACTCCAATCGGTAGGCCATATTGATTAAAATAGGTTTAGTTAATTGCTTCAAACTCATAGTGATGATTTATTAATTACTGAATAATAGAGAAAATTGTGGGAGGAAAAAAAGAAAACAAACAAAATTGTCGTGATGTGTTTTTTATTTTTTTTATTTTGAAATATCGTTAGTTTTTGATTTTTGCGTTTCCATAGTGATTTTTACCCTTTTAGGACAAATATAAACAAAGCGAATAAAATAGGATGGCAGATTGAGATTATTGGAGTTCTGAATATTAAAGTGAAAATGAGATTTTGAGTTGAGTGGATGTTATTACTTGGATGGGATGTAATTGTATTTTGGTATCTTAAAATACAACTTTTGAGGATGTTCTGGGAATGTTTTTATACGGTATTGTATGTGATTGAACTTGATACAGTAAAAACCTCATGAATACTGTGAAGTGATTCTGCAAGCAAGCAGATATAAAGTCACATGTGATATTTCGTTGAAATTAACAATCAGTCGCGTGTTCCGGTAGTATGTTTCATGATGTATTTACTATAGTATTCAAGTATAGCTACAAGACATAACGGTGAAATAAAAATACCAATTGAATTCAAATTACACGCTTTATTTAAAGAACCAAAATTATAAACTGTATGTATTCCATTTATTCATAATATATATGATTAAGAGAAAAGTAAGATATAGAAGCCAGTTTTATACCTATATTAGTGTGATTATAAATAAACCGTTATGATGATGATGCAATATGAGAATGAGAATGGATGTAGTGAATAGAACCAGCTCAGAGTAATCATCTCATTGAATCCTCCTTGATCCTCCTCAACAAATCATTAGATCTTTGTTCATTTTTCTGCACTAATAAAGATTTCAAACATGAATTTTCCATTTCTAATTCTGATATTCTTGCTTTAAATTTAATGACTTTTTCATTTAATTCTTTTAAATTTCTTTCCATTTCTTGTTCCCTTAGCTTCTTTTTCACTCTGAATCTTGCTGATGCTTGTGTGTTTCTTTTCTTCTTGTCTCCAGTGCTTGAAGTATCAATGCTATTGGCAGTATTATAACCAATGGTTGAAGGTGATGCAGATGGTGAGATTATTAAATCCTCTTGTTTGATATAGACTTGAGGAGTAGATGACGAGACATTGTTTGAATCTTCAACAAATTTCTCCAAATATGTGAAATCTTCATTAGCGAAATCATTTAAATTTGAGTTATCAATTAATAAACTGTTATTTAATTGATCTTGTTGTTCTAATTTTATAGGATCTTGACTGAATTGTTCAAAATTCAGGAATGCTAGGTTATTGAATGATGATAGATCGTTGAATTGTTCTGTAGTTGGAGCATATTCCAAATTCAATTGTGAAATATAATCCGTGTTGTCCATTTTTGTATGTGTGAGTAGTGGGTATTAAATAAAAAAGAGTATGAATGGTAATAGTTCTTGATTGATATAAAAGCGGATCAGTATGAGAGTATAATGGGGAGTATAGTGATGTTAACGATGAGATGAAGTGATGAATTTCAAATGGAACAAGAACTGGATTTATAAGTAAGTAAATAAAATTGACATGGTTGGAAAAATTTTCCGTATTATAAATCAAGCAGGCCAATGAAATAAGAGAAATGGAACGCAACCGAGATTCAGCGAAAGGATGGATTAACCACAAACAGAAAGTCGATACAGGAGCAGCACAGCTCAAAGTTCAAACACAAATGTGTCAAATGTTGCTGCTCCACACAAAGCATCGTGATTCTTCACTCGCCTCAAACGTCTCATCGTCACTTCACCCCAGAAGCCACACTTCTCCGTTTGCTCAAGTGGAAAAAAAAATTTTTCATGGCCGAGGCGTGACTTGCACGTGACTATAAAAATAATTTGGCACGTGACTTTTGTGGTTAGGAAGCGCTGTGCTTGCTGATACTCTGATTATCTACTCATTATTACTTACTACTTATCATTACTCTGGACACCCCTCACTCTACAACAATGAGCGAAGACACAGAAGAAGTCACTGCACTAGACTACATCTCCAAGCAAAAGGATCTGTACGTATCACTTGAATCCCCCTAAGCTCACCACTCACTAACTAAGTACATCACAGAGAAAGACAGGCAAAGGAGTTAATGCCATATGATCCAAACCTTTGTACTTACACCTTGGGCTCATTGAGACAGCAAATATACGCGTGCCTCACATGCTATGAAAGAACTAAACAGATGGCCGGTGTGTGTTACTCATGTTCTATTCAGTGTCATTCGGATCATAACATAGTTGAATTATTCACTAAGAGAAATTTCAATTGTGATTGTGGTACAACTCGAATAAATTTCAATTGTAATTTAAGATCAAAAGTCAATGATGATATCCCATCTTCATCAAATGAGTACAATCAGAATTATGTGGGGAAATTCTGTGATTGTAAATTAGATTATAACCCACTTGAAGAATCAAATAATATGTTACAATGTATACTTGGTGACATTTGTAATGAAGATTGGTATCATGATTACTGTATAATGGGTAATTCCAAACCAGAAAAACTGAAAGTTAAAAATGAAGGTGTCAATATACTAGACTCATTAAAAGAACCCGAAATTGGTGATGAATCAAATTTAAATAATGAAGTTCAAATCGATGGATTTCCGAATTTAGATGATTTTGACTGTTTTATTTGTTGGAAATGTGTTGATAATAACAAAGATTTTTTTGAATTGATCAAGTCTAATAAAGTTCTAGTACATGATCATTTAGATAGGGTTATTAAAACAGAAGAGGGTGAAAGTAAAAAAATGAATTCGGATGAGCCAAATAAGAAAAGAAAGTTAGATAATTCTCATTATTCATTATTTTTGAATCATAATCATGAATCAAATTTCCAAAACTTTTATAACGAATTCGATAAAAGCTCAACAGATTACAATAAGATTGAAACTTTCTTCAAAAATTTCCCATATTTATTGAATGATTATCCTATTTATGAACCACCTGAAGACACTGATGATAATAATGATGATAACTCTTCAATCTATGAAATGGGATCAAAAGTTATCAATTCAATCCCAAGAGAAAAGGCAATCCAAGGTGTTGAAGCATATCAAGACATCAAAGAAAAATTGAAGGCTTTTTTAACTCCTTTTGCCCAAGATGGTAAGGTGGTTAATAAAGAAGATATAACTTCGTTTTTTTCAGCCCTGAAAAAGAAATAAACAGTTCACTCATAATCTTTGAAGAATTCATCAATTTTCTTATATACATCAACATGTAAAATTTCATCTTTATAAATCAATGAACCTTTTTTGAAAATCTCTGGTTCTTCATTATAATTAATCCCAAATTCTTTAAACAAAATCTCATTCTTATCAGGCGATAACGTACCTGATAATCTTTCCTCTGCTTCCACGGTACTCAATCCGCCTTTTAACACCAATGTCCAAAAAGTGGTATTATATAAATTATTAATATGAGTATCAACAAACCTCCAAGAAACATAATCCTTCACGGTTTTCAAATTTGGATAAACAACGGCTCTGCCATCAAAACTAGGAAGATGTTTGACATCTAATTCCAGATCAGGGAAGAATTTATCCCATAATTTAACATAATTCGCAGTGAATAAACTGACTATGGTAGTGACTAATTTACTTTCTCTTCTATTAAACAAGGTTGTTTTAGGCTTGAAAACAAATGAATATTCATCAGACTCACCAAATGCAAGAAATATATCATTTAATTGTCTCTTAACGTTCAACGCTGATGCATTTGATAGTTTTAATGCTCTTATATCATTTGGTTTATTAAATTTATAATGTTCTGAAAACTTATGGAACCCTTTCCCATCTATCCTTACGACGATGAAGGTGTCCTGAAGTAGGAAGTTCTCTCTTTCAAATTGCCTGACGTATTCAAATCTGGAGTTTGCCATGGTTGTTAGTGTCGTTTAGATGCAGTTACCAGTGTGGGTATTAATTAATGCTTTATAATATTTATCCAGTCGTGGCCCACACGATGAGCTGCAAAATGGGAAATCGATGTAAAAATAGCTCTATTTTGACTATTCAGTTCTACTTTTTTGGTGATATCACCACTAAGTATCCCCATCATTATACTACCAGCACCAACAACCTCACTCCTGTGACAATCACCAACAATCCATCAACCATCGATTCCATTTCTGCCATTTTCTCCGGTCATACTCGCGAAAATTTCCCAATTCTCTCACACTATTATTTTTTTTTCTTTCTTATTTTTTTACAAAAAAAAATTTTAACTTAAAGCTATAAAATAATAAATAAAACTCAGAATTACAATTTGATTCAAGTTCTAATGGGTGCTCAAGTCAGAACAGCTGAATTCAGAACATTAGAGCGTGAGAAGCGGTTTCAGAATCCCCCAAAGGACAAATCGGCCTTCCCATTGCTACAAGAAGCCGTCAAACCACATATTGGATCCTTCAATGCTTTAACTGATGGACCAGATGGTGGGTTATTGAATTTAGCAGTTAAAGATATTGGATACAAGACAGTATTTGACTCAAACGATCCAAACAATCTAGGTAACAAATTAAAAATCAGAGTCGAGTCTGTTCAATTATTAAAACCACAAGTTCCTGCTTCTGATAAATTATCATTAGATAGAAAGACATGGCCATCTGAAGCAAGAGAAAGAATGGTTTCATATAGAGGTAAATTACTAATAAATGTTTCTTGGTCTATCAATGACGATGAAGAATTCAGTGAATTAAGAGATGCCGGTTCTGTTCCAATCATGATCCAATCAAATAGATGTCATTTAGAAGGTTTATCACCAGATCAATTAGTTAAACATAAAGAAGAATCAGATGAATTAGGTGGTTATTTCGTCGTTAATGGTATTGAAAAATTAATACGTCTGTTGATTGTTCAACGTCGTAATCATCCAATGGCTATCATTCGTCCTTCTTTTGCTAATAGAGGTGCTGAATATTCTCCTTATGGTATTCAATTAAGATCAGTCAGACCTGATCAAAGTTCTCAAACTAATGCTTTACATTATTTAAATGATGGTAATGTTACCTTCAGATTCAGTTGGAGAAAATCAGAATATTTAGTTCCTGTTGTCATGATTTTGAAAGCTTTAGTTGAAACTAATGATCGTGAAATTTTTGATGGTATTGTTGGTTCTGATACTGATAATTCTTTCTTAACTGATCGTTTAGAATTACTATTAAGATCCTATAAAACTTATAAATTACATTCAAAACAACAAACTTTAGCATATTTAGGTGATAAATTTAGAGGTGTTTTCTCTGCAACTCCTGATAAATCAGATATTGAAGTTGGGAAAGAAATTTTACAAAGAATTGTTTTAGTTCATTTGAAAGATGATAAAGATAAATTTAGAATGTTATTATTCATGATTAGAAAATTGTATACTTTAGTCGCAGGTGATTGTTCTCCTGATAATCCAGATAGTGTTCAACATCAAGAAATTTTAGTTGGTGGGTTCTTATATGGTATGATTATTAAAGAAAAAATTGATGAATATTTAATAAATATTAAAGCTCAAATTGAATCTGATGTTAATAGAGGTGTTTCTGTTAATTTTAGAGATCCAAAATACATGAAGAGGGTATTCACAAGAATAAATGAAGATATTGGTAAAAAATTACAATATTTCTTATCAACAGGTAATTTAGTTTCACCTTCAGGTTTAGATTTACAACAAGTTTCAGGTTTCACAGTTGTTGCTGAAAAGATTAATTTCCATCGTTTTATCTCTCATTTTAGAATGGTTCATAGAGGTTCTTTCTTTGCTCAATTGAAAACTACTGCTGTTAGAAAATTATTACCTGAATCTTGGGGTTTCTTATGCCCTGTTCATACTCCTGATGGTTCCCCATGTGGTTTATTAAATCATTTTGCTCATAAATGTTCTATTTCAACAAGTGCTTGTGATGTTTCAAAAGTTCCAGTTGCTTTAAGTGCATTAGGTGTTTCTCCAGCTCATACTTTCGCTGCAGGTCCATCAATCTGTTGTGTTCAATTAGATGGTAAAATTGTTGGTTGGACAACACATGATCAAGCAAAAATTGTTGCTCAAACTTTAAGATATTGGAAAATTGAAGGTACTCATGATTTACCATTAGAATTAGAAATTGGTTATGTTCCACCATCAACTAAAGGTCAATATCCAGGTTTATTCTTATTTGGCGGTCATGCTAGAATGTTAAGACCAGTTAGATATTTACCATTAGATAAAAAAGATATCGTTGGTCCATTTGAACAAGTTTATATGGATATTGCAGTCACTCCAGCTGAAATTGAAAATAATACTCATACTCATGTTGAATATACTCCAACTAATATCTTATCAATCTTAGCTAATTTAACTCCATTTTCAGATTTTAATCAATCCCCAAGAAATATGTATCAATGTCAAATGGGTAAACAGACCATGGGTACCCCTGGTGTTGCTCTAGTCCATAGATCTGATAATAAATTATATAGATTACAAAGTGGTCAAACTCCTATTGTTAAAGCTAATTTATATGATGAATATGGGATGGATAATTTCCCTAATGGTACAAATGCAGTTGTTGCTGTTATTTCTTATACTGGTTATGATATGGATGATGCGATGATTATCAATAAATCTGCTGATGAAAGAGGTTTTGGTTATGGTACTATTTATAAAGTTGAAATTGTTGATTTAGCTGAAAGAAGACGTCGCGGTGATCCAATTACCGATTCATTTGGGTTTGGTGGTGATGATTGGCCAGAAGAATGGAGAAATATTTTAGATGAAGATGGGTTACCAATGATTGGGTCAAGAGTTGAAGAAGGTGATCCAATTGTTGCTTATTATGATTCAACTGCTGGTAAAACCAAAGTTAAAACTTATCATTCTTCAGAAGGTGCTTATATTGAAGAAGTTAAATTATTAGGTGATGATAGTGGTGATGGTGAATTCCAAAAATTATCAATTAAATATAGAATTACAAGATCTCCTTTAATCGGTGATAAATTCTCTTCAAGACATGGTCAAAAGGGTGTTTGTTCAAGAAAATGGCCTGCAATCGATTTGCCATTCAGTGAAACTGGTATTCAACCAGATGTTATTATTAATCCTCATGCTTTCCCATCTCGTATGACTATTGGTATGTTTGTTGAATCTTTAGCTGGTAAATCCGGTGCTTTACATGGTCTTGCTCATGATGCTACCCCATGGACTTTCAATGAAGCTGATACTCCAGCTGATTACTTTGGTGAACAATTAAGAAAAGCTGGTTATAATTATCATGGTAATGAACCAATGTATTCTGGTGCCACTGGTGAAGAATTAAGATGTGACATTTACATCGGTGTTGTTTATTATCAAAGATTAAGACATATGGTTAACGATAAGTTCCAAGTCAGATCGACAGGTCCTGTTAATTCATTAACCATGCAACCTGTCAAAGGTCGTAAGAGAAATGGTGGTATTCGTGTTGGTGAAATGGAACGTGATGCTTTGATTGGTCATGGTACTGCATTCTTATTACAAGATCGTTTATTGAACTCATCAGATTACACCCAAACTCCAATTTGTCGTGAATGTGGTTCATTATTAGCTACTCAAAGTTCAGTTCCAAGAATTGGAGCAAGAGCTTCAATTCGTTGTAGAAATTGTTCAGATGAGTTTGATCAAACTAAAGTCAACACAGCAGATGATTCAGATATTTGGGAAGATGGACAAGGTCGTACATACGTTGGTGGTAGTAATACTACTACTGTTGCAATTCCATTTGTTTTGAAATACTTAGATTCTGAATTAGCTGCCATGGGTATTCGTATGCGTTATAATGTCCAACCTAAATAGAGCTGTTACCCATCCAAAAACAAACTCTGCATATAATTTAACTTGTATATTAGAAATAGATTCATGATAAAGAGAGACTGTAGACTGTAGATTTCGTTTATCATGGTAGCTGCGCCTACTACTAGTTAAAATTTCTTCAGATAGAAGCCCTGCCGATAAATTTCTTTATGTGATATTTTTTAAAACTTCACTGAAGAAATCGAAATCATTGAGAGATTCGAACGAATTGGTTGGTTCGACTGTCTAATATATCCACCGACTACATCAAGTTACGCTCATATCACCAACTGGCTCACTCGGCTGCTTTTTTCATCTACTAAAACACGTCCATTTCCCAACATTTTCTATCAATAAGCAGATACCGGACTTGAACAACACACAGCGTATTTGAAAGTTGCTTAATACGTTTATTTGAGTGACAAAGACCTAAGAAGATTATTTAGGAGTCAGCTAGATACATTATATCTCAAGCGATCCGTCTTTTTACTTCTCCCAATCTCAAATTTTAAAATAATTCAATTTTTTTCTTTTTGTTACAATATTGTTCATTAATTTGTCAATCCATTAATCCAAAATGTCTAAAGCTAGTTCCAATCCATTTGATACAGAGCTAACTGACTTGAGCTTACGCTCAGGATCACCTCAGGAAGACTCCCCTTCTTATAAATACTGTCAAGTTTCAATTGAAGATACAATCACACAATTAGATACAGATCTTCACGAAGGTCTTAAATCAGCACATGAAGTCACACAAAGAAGAGGTTTACACGGGTTGAATGAATTGACTTCAGAGGAAGAAGAAAGTCTTATCTGGAAGTTTTTAGAAATGTTTTATCAAGATCGTTTGATCCTACTGCTTATAGGATCTGCATTTGTTAGTTTTTTAATGGGTAATATTGATGATTCAATTAGTATCACTCTGGCTATCTTCATTGTCGTCTCAGTTGGGTTTGTTCAAGAATATAGATCTGAAAAATCTTTACAAGCTTTGAATAAATTGGTTCCAGCTGAAGCTCATTTAATTAGACATGGTTCAACAAAGGATGTTTTAGCATCTCAATTAGTTCCTGGTGATATAGTATACTTCGGTGTTGGTGATAGAATTCCAGCAGATATTAGACTAACTACTGCTGTTCATTTATCAATTGATGAAAGTAATTTAACTGGTGAAACTGATCCGGTTCATAAATCTGTTAAAAATCTTAACCCAAGAGCACCAGGTGCTTCTATTCCTTTAACTGAACGTTCTTGTATTGCTTACATGGGGACTTTAGTTCGTGATGGTCATGGTAGTGGGATTGTTGTTGGTACTGGTCATAATACTGCCTTTGGTGCAGTTTTTGAAATGATGAATGATATTGAAAAACCTAAAACTCCATTACAAAATTCAATGGATAAATTAGGTAAGGATTTATCAACTGCAAGTTTTGTCGTTATTGGATTTATTTGTTTGATTGGTATTTTCCAAGGTCAATCTTGGCTAGAAATGTTTCAAGTTTCTGTTTCTTTAGCAGTTGCTGCCATTCCTGAAGGTTTACCAATTATTGTCACTGTTACTTTAGCCTTAGGTGTTTTAAGAATGGCTAAACATAAAGCTATTGTTAAAAGATTACCAAGTGTTGAAACACTAGGTTCTGTTAACGTTATTTGTTCTGATAAAACTGGTACTTTAACTCAAAATCATATGACTGTCAAAGAAATTTGGACTGTTGATATGGTAAACTCACATTTAAATATTGAAAAATATGCATCAGGCCAATTGAAACAATATCTAACCTCTGATGTTAAGCAAACTTTAGAAACTGCTAACTTATGTAATAACTCAAAATTTTCAAATGAAGGCTCAAAATATGTTGGTAATCCAACTGATATTGCATTATTAGAAGTTATACCAAAATTTGAACTTGAAGATATTAGACCAAACTCACCAAGATCTCAAGAATTACCATTTTCTTCATCAAGAAAATATATGGCTGTTTCAACTCATTCAGGTGATAAATCAAAATCTTCAACTTATGTTAAAGGTGCTACAGAAAAAATTTTAGCAAGATCTACACAGTATCTCAAAAAAGATGGTACTCTTGGTAAGTTAACAAAGGAATTAAACAATAAAATTATCGTTGCATCTGATGAATTAGCTTCAAAGGGTTTAAGAATCATTGCCCTTGCTCATAACAATACTGGTTTCACAGGTGAACCAAACGAATTAATCTTTGATGGTTTAATCGGTATGAAAGATCCTCCAAGACCAACTGTCAAAAGTGCATTAGCTCAATTAATTCGTGGTGGTGTTCACGTTATTATGATTACTGGTGATAGTGAAGCTACTGCAGTTCAAATTGCAAGAGAAATTGGTATGCCAATAACAAGTGTTCAACAAAATGTTCTAAATGGTGAAAAATTAGATTCAATGTCCGATGATGAATTATCTGAAGTCATTGGTCAAGTTTTAGTCTTTGCAAGAACTACTCCTGAACAAAAAGTTCAAATTGTTAGAGCTTTACAAAAAAGAGGTGATGTTGTCGCTATGACTGGTGATGGTGTTAATGATGCACCAGCTTTAAAATTAGCAGATATTGGTATTAGTATGGGTAAAATGGGTACAGATGTTGCTAAAGAAGCTTCTGATATGGTTTTAACTGATGATGATTTTTCAACTATTTTACATGCAATTGAAGAAGGTAAAGGTATTTTCAATAATATTCAAAATTTCTTGACTTTTCAATTATCAACCAGTGTTGCAGCATTATCCTTAGTTGCCTTTGCTACATTATTCAAATTGCCAAACCCATTGAATGCAATGCAAATTTTATGGATTAATATATTAATGGATGGTCCTCCTGCCCAATCTTTAGGTGTTGAACCAGTTGATAGTGAAGTTATGAATAAACCACCAAGAGCTAGAAATGCCACTATTTTAACCACGGCCGTTTTTAAAAGATTATTTTATAACGCAATCTTTGTTATTGTTGGTACAATTTACGTTTATATCAAAGAGATGGAAGATAATCAAATCACAGCAAGAGATACAACAATGACTTTCACTTGTTTTGTCTTATTTGATATGTTTAATGCCTTAAGTTGTCGTCATCCAACCAAATCTATATTTGAAATTGGCTTCCAAAATCAAATGTTTAATTTTGCAGTTCTTGGTTCTTTAGCAGGTCAATTATGTGCAATTTATATTCCTTTCTTTCAAAAAATTTTCCAAACTGAAGCTTTATATTTCTCAGATTTGGTATTTTTAACCATTGTTGCAAGTACTGTTTTGATATTTGATGAAACTAAAAAATATTTTGCAAGAAAGAATCAAGAATCTTACTCAATTGTTTAGAGAATATTATTCTTTGAATATATATAATATATAGACTTACAAATCAAAAATCATATAACAAATATAAAAATGTCATATTATTGTTATCAATCATTGTAACTACAATAGTATTCAAATGCATTTCGTTAAATTAATTATTAGTTTTTTATTTATATGGTAATGGTTGCAGCTTTTTTCAATCTGTTCATAATTGCAAGACCCTCATTTGTTTCATCAATTGCTTCAACAAATATAATATCAACATGTTTTTCTTCATCTAATTCTCTTAAATATTTAAATAAATTACTAGATACTTCTTCTTTAGTTTTACCTAAACTCTTTTTAATTCCATTAAATTGATCACCATTAAAATGTTCAGCTGTTAAAAGACTTAAAGATCTATTTTCAAGATTATTGAGTTTGATATACTCATTAATTGATGATTCATTTTCAACTAAAATCACTTGTGCAGTTGGTGAATAATGTTTATATTTCATTCCTGGTGTTTTAACAATTTCATTCTCATCTGCAACTCTTTTAGCAACTCTAATATTCTTCCATAATTCCCCTCCAACTTCCTTAATTTGTTCTAAACTAACACCACCTGGCCTTAAAAGCATTGGTGGATCTGATAACCCATCAACTACTGTAGATTCAACACCAACTTTAGAAGATCCCCCATCTAAAATCATTGGGATTTTACCTTTAAGATCATGATAAACATGAGAGGCCAATGTTGGACTTGGTCTAGTTGATGCATTAGCAGATGGTGCAGCGATTGGAACGTTGCTTAAATGTATAAGGGCCCTTGCAATGGGATGTTTTGGTAATCTTATAGCAACTGTTGGTTGATTGACAGTTGTATATTTGGATAATTTACAATCTTTATCATATGGAATCAAGATTGTTAAAGGACCAGGCCAGAATTTATCCACTAATGGTTTATAAATCTCAGGTATATCAACATTAAAGAATTCTTTAACTTGACTCTTTGATGAGATATGTGAAATTAATGGATTATCAGAAGGTCTATTCTTTGCTCTATAAATATTTTGCACTGATTCATCATTGAGTGAACAGCCACCTAGTCCATAGACCGTCTCGGTTGGGAATGCAACGACTTCAGTCGTGGTCGATAGTAACTTTGAAGCGTCTTGTAAATTTTGCATTGTTTCAAGATCTGATATTGTTAAATTATCATCATCATCGAAGTGTATTGATGTTGGATCAACTGGTAGGATTTTTGTTTCATATTTTGAAGTATTAACTGACATTTTTGCGAGTTTGGTTAAAAATCTTTTCATATAAATTCAAACCGAGAGTTATAAGTATTCAGTTCAAATCTTTTATATCTTGATTTTGAAGTCATCGCATCAAAAATAAAAAATTTGGAAAAAGTCAGAAAATATTCTCGATTAGGCAATTACCGTTTATGAAAATGCTTTTAGAAATTACAAAATTAGTTTTGATTATCTCTTTGATAAAAAGTATCAGTTTAGCACAAGTCGACATATAAGCCACTGTATATCTGCAATTAAAATCAAATTATAGGGGTTTTGAGGTAAACTGCTCAAAAATAGGGCATTATAGCATTTAGTATAAATTCTTAGAGAAAAGAAAAATAACAAAGCTTCTTTCGTGTAATATTGAATCGATTATTGGGTAATTATTGAGCAACAAAGTTCCCCCTTATGCTATCTCGACTCTCAATGGTGTGCTTAATATTCCAACGCCATCTGAAAGCAATTTTCACTTCGTACTAAGGGAACTAGGAATCAATGTCATATTCCCAGTCAATTTGAACTGCTTTAGGATCTCAGGAGTAACACACAGTGATAGAAAAACTTGTCATGGATGAAACTTTTATTATACTTAGGACCACGGAAGTAAGCCAATTACTAACAAATTTGTAATATAAGAAAAAGTCGACTCTACACTTTTTTATCTTTCATAGTGTCTTACGTTCTGGAAATGAAAAAACAAATCAACCAATAGAATACTTGTTAGGTACCGTACGTTGAAGTAATTATATGTATTACATCCTACGCAAGTATTATTATTACTTATATGAATATACCATCCAATGAAGAATCCGGATTCAATTGGGCTTTGATATTTATGTCTAGTATTGTTTTCTGCATTATTTTCATTATCCATATATTCGATTGCCCCCAGAGTCCAGAGTCCACAGGCAGAAGATTCTACTCAGCTCTAAACCTTGATGTAATCGGACAAATCTGCTGAACTGTTTCCTTATACACTACACAGAAGTGTTTAGTATTGAAAGAAGTGAAGAGTCTATAATATTGTTGTAAGTACAGTATTATGTTTGGGTTATTACTCTTTAGGAAACCAGTCTAGTCAACTGTAACTTCTTCTATTAAGTTAAAGTCATTATAATAAATCTATTCATCCTTACAAAAGTTTAACATACACTTAATAGCAACATAGCAATCTTTGAAGACAAGAATTAATTCTAATAGTAAGTATACCAGTTTAGAAGAATTAATCATAAAAGACTATGCTTGTTCTTATTTTATCTAATGGCATACTAAAAAATAAGTTACAAGTCTTTAATCATCATTGAGTCAGTTAATTTGAATCAATCAATAAATTCAACTGCTGCTTTGTTAACATTCTACTGCATTTAATATGTCAGATAACTCTCCATCAAACCGAGAAACTTCAGGTGCTATTCCATTAGATGTCTCTTCTGGTAACGTTAGTAACCTAGGTGAAACCCGTGAGGAAGATGTTAATACATTTCTTTATTTAACTCCCAATCCTATATTCAACTTTCAAGTCTCTGGTTTTAATTATTATTTACTTTCAAAGTTTAGACCCATCTTTCTGCATCAAAGTTTGAAAGGTTATGATAGATAACATATTGGATATTCTAGAGATTTGATCATTGGTCACTTGAGATTCGAGATCTTATGTCCTAAATACAGTCATCTTTGTATAGTTCGTGTGATATATTACTAGAAGCTCATTGCTCATTGTTTTCAACAAGCTTTATTATATCTCAAGCATAATTTCACTAGTTTTTTCAGCCGCTCACCTTGATTTTGTCTCCATCTAGGAAATGGAGTAGTTATCTTTTTGAGATTGATACAACAGATGCAAACTTCACCTATATTTCCAACTGAATTAGAATATGCTTCACAGATATCACTAAGTCTGGCTCCAAGATATAGATTCGGTTTATGGGGCTACTGCTCAGGAAGCTATCCGATTGTGTTTTGAGCTCAAGTTCAAGGCACCCACTTCTTTCCAGCTGAATGTACTCCACCCAAAATGAGGTACGAACCTGATGTCATTGAGCTCTTGGCCTCAAATTTTGAAGTAGATGGTAAGAATATTCAGCCAAAGGTAAACCAGGGCTCATTTTACTCGAAAAGGTTTTCCACTGGATTCAATGGTATTCTTGCAGGATTAGTTATTTTTACTATTTTACTATTTTGTGTTCTAGTTTCAACTTTGGCTGAAAGCTTCAATTATCTACCACACAGACTAAAAATATTTATCTGGTGTCTTGTGGTTTCAATGAGTTTAGCACAATGGGTTTCGTTGGTGATTGGTTTGACTTCAATCAGGTAAGGATATATATATGATTTTATTGCTTTGCAAAATTTTTCTTGGAATATCAAGGTTGCCACAAACTTCCATTCACTACAGATTTGGTTGGTGTAGTATGGCTTTTGGTATCATTGGATTCTTGATTTCATGTATTGGAATTGTCAATAGCTTCAATAAAAGTAGTATACTCACCATAGATATTATTAAATATCAAGTAGACTTAAAATTTAGAGATTATTAAGTCTTTTCAAACTTTGTCTGTTACGTTATGTGTATTTTACACATATTCAATTTCTTTTTCAAAAAAGCTAAATGAGGCTTACTGAGTGACCTCTTGTTGTACAGTATTGTACAGTATAGTATATACTAGTGTTTTTAAAGTCGTTTAAGACTCTTTTTTACTGGTATTTTTCCAAATTTAAATCGTATATATCTCTTATTTATATCAATTTGTACGATTTATAGATCAACTGAGTGAAACAACATTTTTGTTCCATTGATTAAACCTGATTCTCGAGATATATTTCTAATTAACATCATTGGTGTATTTAATAAGAGTTTTTAAACAGGCATTTGAACATCATTAACATCTTTAGCATATCTTGGCGTAGCCTGAGCTTAGTGAAGACATATATATAATATATATATTTCTAAAAGGTTCAGGCATGAGACTTGAGTCCAGTAAAACTAAAACTCAAAAGTATGAATGTATGAAAGAAATGTAAACAAATGGTTTTATTCATATGTCCATTGTCAAATGCTTTAGCGCTTTTATATGACTCGAAATCCGAGTAAGACCGGAAAAAAAAATGTAGAGAAAACTTGGCCTGGGTAAACTCCGTCAAGAAACCACGCAAATGAATATGTGAAATAGTTATTTTCCGACTCTTTCATATATTCTAGTCAAACATTACATCACTCTTTATCAGTGATATTCCTGCCAGAACTAGCGTTCAATTATAAGCAATAGAGAAATTACTTCAAATACTAGCTCATAAATGGAAAAACTCTAAAATCATATCGGATTAATCATCTTGGGGAAGGATTAATTAATTACAATTTACAAATAGTAAATCGGAGTTGGTTTACCCCAATATTTTCCAAATTGCCTTGTCTTGAGAGATTAATGGAACAAAAAGCCACTAAAAATTCAACTAAAAGGTTAAATTTTTGGAATAAAATGGAAAAATTAATTAATTCAATGACCTGTTTTTTAAGTTCATTTCTAGTGATAAATTAATCCGATTATGTACCCCGTACCCCAGCTCTGCACGGCGACGAGGACACGGCACAAGGTTTTTCCTTACTTTAAAACAAAAATAATCCAGATTACATCAATGAAAGTTCCACTTTTGCACTTTTTGTATAGTCTGCTAAGTTGAGTGGTTTTTTCTGAAGCCAATATACACGGAGAAAGTCATTCGATACTAAGAAAATTTAAAGTTGGACGATTTTTGTTTGAGATTTGCAAAGTGTATAAATATGAGATTAAATCTCTATATCTTTATGAAATCTTGAGACCTTTTTAACTCCATTACTTATATTAGAAAATAAAAAAAGATAAAAACAAAAAGTGTTAGAATTCAAAAGCTTATAATATAAAATGGGTTTAGAAAAAAATAGATTTGTTAAAAAATTCATCAATATTGATGAAAAAACAGAAGGTTCAACAACATCAGCTATATTAATAGGTTTATTTGCTGCCTTTGGTGGTATTTTATTCGGTTATGACACTGGTACAATTTCAGGTATTATGGCAATGAAATACGTTTTAAAGACTTATCCAAGGGATACACCAGGTGTATTTTCATCATCTGAACATTCATTAATCGTTTCAATTTTATCAGCAGGTACTTTCTTTGGTTCATTATTAGCACCATTATTAAGTGATACATTAGGTCGTCGTTGGACTTTAATCATTGCAACTGCGATTGTTTTCAATTTCGGTATCATTTTGCAAACAGCTTCAACTAGTATTGATTTATTAGTGGCAGGTAGAGCATTTGCTGGGTTAGGTGTTGGTTTAGTATCTGCTTGTGTCCCAATTTATCAAGCTGAAACTGTTCCAAAATGGATTAGAGGTGCAGTTACTTCAACTTATCAATTTGCAATCACTATTGGGTTATTATTAGCTGCTTGTATTAATCAAGGTACTCATGCAATGGATAATAGTGGATCATATAGAATTCCAATTGCAATTCAATTTTTATGGTCTTTAATTCTAACAATTGGTATGTTTTTATTACCAGAAACTCCAAGATTTTATGTCTCTAAAGAAAAGCAAGAAGATGCAATGAAATCATTGGCAAGAATTAGAAGATTACCAATTGGACACGCTGCACTAATTGATGAATTGGGGGAGATCACTGCAAATTATGAATATGAATCAAGTTTTGGTAAATCTGGATGGTTAGATTGTTTCAAAACTTCAAATTCTCAATTAAAAAGATTATTAACTGGTGTCTTCATTCAAGCATTTCAACAATTAACAGGTATTAATTTCATTTTTTATTTTGGTACAACATTCTTTAAAAATGCAGGTATTAATAATGAATTTTTAATTACAATTGCCACTAATGTCGTTAATGTCGGTATGACCGTTCCAGGTATTTTTTTAATTGAAATCTTAGGTCGTCGTTCAATGTTATTGATAGGTGCTGCAGGGATGTGTGTTTCTGAATTAATCGTTGCTATTGTTGGTACAGCAGATCCATCAAGTCATGCTGCTAATCAAACATTAATTGCATTCACTTGTATTTTCATTGCATTTTTCGCTGCAACTTGGGGTCCAATTTGTTGGGTTATAGTTGGTGAAATTTTCCCATTAAGAACAAGAGCTAAATCAGTGGCTATGTCAACTGCATCTAATTGGTTATGGAATTTTGCAATTGCTTATGCTACTCCATATTTAGTCGATGATGCACCAGGTTCTGCCAGATTAGGTGCTAAAGTCTTTTTCATTTGGGGTGGTTGTAATTTCTTATGTTTTATATTTGCATTCATAATGGTTTATGAAACAAAGAATTTATCATTAGAACAAATTGATGAGTTATATTCATCTGTTCCAAATGCTTGGAGTTCAAAGAAATTCGTTCCTGTTGATCATAAATATTCAAAAGGTTCACATGGTGTTCATGATGTTGTGAGTACTGAGAAATTAGAAGCTGCTCACTCTAATGAAAATGAAAGTGTTTAATTGTGTGGTTATAGTTTTACGGTTTTTTCAATGTGTTTATATAAATCAATCTTAATAATTGATGTATTTTAGTTCATGTTTGTAAAGTTATGAATTAGGAAAGTGCGGAAGTTATGTAATAACTCATGTGTTATGTGTTAATTTATCAAATAAAGTGTAAAATAGTAACTCTTTATTTTAAGTATGTCTTACAAACGATGAAATATATAAAGATTAACAGTTCATTTATTTAAGTTGATATTGCTTGTCTTACTTTCTTGGTATATTCAACAATAAACACCCTTCTGGTCAAGATTTAGTGTTGCTGGTTATGCATTAACAGTCTAGACTATTGTGTTTTTACACATTGTTCCCCATTTACTCAAAACTTAGATAGTTCATCTTCAGAGTGGTGATATGATATAAACTGAAGAGTTCAATTGAATAATTCTACAATTCTCATACATTGAAAATTATCATACTTCAACATATATTAGCAAAAATCATATAGTATAAATCAATTATAATATGAAAACATAAAAACATAATCAAATCATGAATTATTTAGCAGAATCAGCACCATCTTCAGCACCTTTCTTAGCACCAGTCAAAGTTGAAGAAACGTATTCAGCAGCATCATTTAAATATTCCTTAGCGGTTTCAGTATAACTTTGACCAGCATTCTTAGCGTCATCATGACCTTTTTGAACGGAATCACCTAATTTTTGGGATGATGATTTAGCATCTTCTGGTTGTAATGCAGATTGAGCCTTGTCGACTTTATCAGTGACGAATTCTTTACCTTGTTGAGCATAAGATTTTTGATCTTCTGGGGTTAATTTTTCTGAAGCTTTGTCAGTGAATGATTTTCTACCTAAGTCGGACATTTTTTGTAAATTTGTGTAATTTGATGATGAGATAAAAAGAAAATAGGGAATTAAATCAGGAATTTCAAGGTCTTTTTATATTTTTCAGGATTGGGATCAATAGAGTTGAAAAGAGGATTATAGAATGTTGTAGAATGTTACAAATATAGAAGTTCATGTATCATGATGAAACAATAGTGAGTTAATTGTGTATAATTAACAAACTTGATTGCTATTACGACATTAATTTTCTTTTGTTTGGATAAGACGTAATGCATTTGAATTAAAAATTGCGAAATTTATTCAAAATTTGTGGATTGAATTCATAAGAAACACAGTAATGGTTTGACAACTATGACAGTCACTAGCAACAGTACCCCCACCTCCAAACAGCCGTCTCAAATTCCTGAATTTCAACCAATTTTCTCTCACGAATTTTGACTTTTTTTTTTTTTTTTTGACACATTCAAAAGTTCGAGAGAAATCGCTGAATTGCGTAATGATCTGCGCCCCTTTCTTGAAACGTGACGTAGAATTACCGGATTGGGACGACACAGCATAATCAAATTGAGAATTGTATGGAGTAAAAAAAAAGTTGAAATAAAGAATTAAATTACTGAAGCATCAGGAAATATTTCAATCATATAATGCCTGAATCATCAAATAATCATCATAATATCATCCATGGTTCCCCCTTGAATCCCAACAACCCACATCGACTTCGATCATGGAGATATAATACAAACTACAACAACGAATCACAATATTTAATACCAACTAATAATCACTCAGATGATGAATTAGATCTTTTCCCATTACCACCACCACCTCCCATCATCCCTCGGTCTTATATCAACGGTTATAACTCAATCAGTGGATTAAGACGATATAGAAGTGCACGGTCAGGAATAATCACTCATGATGGTGATGATGATGATTCTTATTATAATAATCATTGGACACAGGACATGAATAGAATTAATGAAGATATATTGGATGATTTCCAAGTGAGGAATATTAATGAAGATTCTTTCCTTCGTGAGATTAATAGAATTTCTGCACATTCGTTGAATGCTGAACTTATGAGGGATATGAAGGAAAGTGTTTTTGAAAAACATGTGAATCATGTTAATAACGATTGTGTCACTAAAACGATGGATTTGATACTTGATGAGTTTTTAACAAGAAGAAGATTTAATGATGAAGGTGTTGTTTATAAGAAGAGGAAATTTAATGAGATGATGAAATGTGAAAATGATTTGAAATTCATTAAGCCTTGTGATTCTTCATTTTTCCAAAATGGAATAAGATTCAACGAAAAGCAAAGCATCAATCATCAAGATTTAATAAGATTAAGCATCTTGAATATCAATTTTAAAGAAATGATACTCAAGGGATGCATCCAATTCAATTCCGCAAATCTCAAAAATCAATGGTTTAAACAATTCATAATCAATAAAAAATCACCTATTGAACAAGACACAAACATTTCATTTCATGGCGAGATAATAGATTTCATTAAATTCGACATGAGATACCACACTAAACTTGAACAAAAATTCAATGATTCAAGACGTCCAATGCCATTCAATCCAGACACCACAACACCGCACACTATGCTGGATATGTCACAAAACGGTAACACCCTTTCATCACTGGATTTCAAATCTGCTTATTTGAATTGTATAATTAGGAAACAATTAAGTAAATGGATGATATTTACACCATTTAAGAACATGACTATTAAATCAATGCAATCGTTATTGACGTGTGATGAATGTATCAATAGTTTATTACAAAGATATACGTTATCGAAGATATTCATTGATGATGATGATGATGGGAGTGTCGGTGATACTGCGAGTGAAATCACAGATTTATTGATATGTATTGATTTAATGAATGGTGATGTTGAATTAATCCAAAGTGAATCAGAACATAATGTGATCACTCAACAAATGATATATGAAAGGGAATTAAACCATTATGAAAAGGATAATAAAATCCTCAAATTTGAAATCAATAATAATGAAAGAAATTATAATTTATCTTCAATCACATTAAGTTAATATAATACACACACATGTATATATATATCCATCGTAATACACACAATAAACCTCAAAACATCTTATTAATATATATACAAGCACTTGCCCCCGTCTTCTCAAGAGATCAAGACCACCCACCATTCCCACTTCTAATATCCATTTTTCTCTGTCTTGTCCATTCTTTTTTACATTCCCTATATGCCTTGAAATACTCATGACACATATCCCTATCGAAATTATTCGACTCCAAACACTTGATGCTCATATTAGCACTCTCTTGACATGGGTCATAATAACGGGAGGGACCCTTTGATGCAAACATCTGTTTATGATGATCTGAAGTTGGATTGTCTGGGTAGTATTTATATTCTGACACTGAACCTTTTGTGAAATTGACGTTGGATTTGTGCGTGGCGATTTGTGGGTCTGATTCTTTGAATTCTTTGTCTTTTGTTCTGTCTTTTTCGCTCATTCTTTCACTGTGATTTGTATGTGATGTTCTTTAATAGTGTTGAAGTCATCGGGAGTTCCAAAAATCTGATGTTGAGAGTATTATGTAATCACTTATGTAATCATTACGTAATCATTACGTAATCTGAATTTGGAAAAAAAAAATTATTTCAAGGCGATGAGCTTCTTTAATTAATACATGAGCTTCTTTAATTAATACTCATATCATTACCAACAATGACAGAACTCTGCTCGCGTTGTAAGACATCACCAGCCACCACAACATCCAGAAAAGAGGCATTCTGCAGCCCCTGCTTCATCCGTTTCATCAGTGGGAAGCAACGGAAACACATGAATGATGATAAATATAAAATAAAATTCAACACCAACACCATGCAGACAAAAGTGTTATTCCCACATTCATTTGGACAATCATCCACCGTTTTGTTAGATATTTTAATATCGATGTATGATGAGCAATTAATGAACAAAAGAGGTGAATTAGGATTCGAGATCGTTGTTTTATTCATTGATGATTATGATTTAGAACAGCATGATGTGTTATATCGTGATGTGATTGAACGTGTTAAGACGAGGTATGATCTTAAGAAGTATCCTGTGAAGTTTGTCAAAATTGATATTGATTCGTTTGTGGGTGATACCACTACCTTGAATCAAATCACATTATTGAAGGATTTTACTACTTATAAGTACCTGCTCAATGAAGTGGACATGACTGTTAAGAAATTGTTACAAAGTTGTTCGAACAGAGCCACGCGTGATGATTTGAAAAGAATCATGATTAAGAATCTGATATATAAATACGCATCGAGTAATGGATTTGATTCAATCATGTTTGGCACTAATATGAATTCATTAGCTGAACAAGTCATTTCATTAACGGTCAAGGGCAGAGGAAGTGAGATATATGAAGAGTTATCAGATGGTATGAAGCAAATACATGATTTGGATATTGAAGTGTTGAATCCATTAAGAGACGTCTCCAATTCAGAAATTCTCAAATTCATCCAATTTCAAGAATTAGAATCACTGTTGGTTGATGGATGCAATAAAAAACCCCATTATTTAAACAAACAAAAGACAATCAATGAAGTCGTTTCTAATTATTTCCAAACAGTCGATACAGAATACGATAACATCGTTTCAACAGTCGTTAAAACCGGTTCTAAACTATCACAACCGAAGAATCCCAATTTAAAAAAATGTGTCATTTGTCATGGAATGATATATAATAATCCAATGGATTGGTTGAAAGATATCACGTATAATGGCTGTATAGCACCACAAGAAAAAGTCGAGTTTGAATCGTTCAAGGAGTGGGAAGAGGCCAATTGGGCAAAAGTTGATTTTCTCAAGAATGTAGAGAAGGTGGAAGTAGATATTTGTTATGGATGTGCAGTTAGCGTTGGAGGGAATGTCGGTGGTGGCATCATATGGCCTGGGAAGAATGAAGAGGAAGAGAAGAAGAAGATTCTGGATGAGTTTGTGTTGTGTGATGAGGATGAGTAATATACGATTTATTAATACTCTCTTTATGTAATGAAAAATAAATAAATAGTACCCACATTAAAACAGACTCCATACAGCACACAATGTCCCGATTCATCCCAGAGGGCAAAGGAGACCTCAAATCGCAACAACTCAAAGAACAGGAATCGTTCCTTCAGTTCCAGGCCTCTAAGGACTCACAAGAGAGAACATCACTTTATGATCAAATGAAGATGAATTATTTACAAAAAGAGCAAGAATACGAGGACAAAGTGAAGTTGAGGAACCAGAAGGGATTGATCACTGAAGACGAGGTGAAGTTTTACGAAGGGTTGAAGCAAGAGAGGGAACAGAGGGAAAGAGAGAGGAAGAGGGAGGTTGAGGATGGGTTGAGTCGGTTTGAATCGTATGTGATTGGAAGAATTTTTTTTTTCAATATTGATAAATACTAACCCACATTGAATAGAATGAAGAAGCAACGAATGAAGGAAGTGACGCTACCACCAACAGTAGAGTCACCACTCCATAAAAACATCCTCATTAAAGGAATCAAATTACTCCCCAAAAAGAAAATGGCACCTAAAACAATCAGTTCAAAACAGGAATTGAAGATTGAACAGGAATTGAATGAAGAAGAAGGAGAAGAAGTCGAAGAAATCCCATCAATCGATGCCACCATTTCTGGCTATTCCTCAGACTCAGAGTGATATTGATTCCCCCCATTAAAATGGCCATAAAGTGTGCCTACCATAACTGCTGATTTAAATTTTCATCAAAAAAACCAGCATTCGATTCCATATAAATCACAACAATCACCAACCACAACATGTTCAGCATACTCAAATCACTCATCCGTCCCACCACCACCATCACTCCCTTGCAACCATCACTATTCATCAGAACACTCATGAAATCACACAAAGGTGCTGCCAAAAGATGGAGAAAAACCGCATCTGGTTTCAAAAGACGTCAAAGTGGTAGAAATCATGGAAATGCAGGCTGGAGTCGTAGAACTCTTTCAAATGGGAGTAGCACCCGATTCAGCAATGATGCCCAAACTAAAAGATTGAGAAAATTGCTGCCATATCATTGAAATGTACATAAATAAATAAATAAATATATATACGAATTAATTCTATTTACTTGATGAGACTTCTGATGTGGTTCTCCCATTCATCGTACTCTCTGTTTCTCGCCACATCACTGAACTGAACACTCTGATGGATCATTGATCCTAATTTCCCAACATCAACGACATCGTTAATGGCATCATCAACACCATTCTCAAACTTCAACAGTTTAAACCATTTATTATACTTGATCAAATTACTCACTAACTCGACACTTGATTGGATCTCCATCATCATCAACCCTCCTGTTTGTTCCATAAGCATCACTTTCATCACGTTGGTTTTGAATCCAATGTTGGAAATCTGGGAATGATTGATAATGAAGTAACAATTCAAGATCAATCCCACTATCAAAGTCCATTCATTTGATATTTTATTACTGTATTTCTGGAACGTGGATAGAACGTTTGACGTTGTGTTGGAATCCAATTGGAATTTATTGCAGAGTGTAGTGATTTCTCTAGACGTTAATAGTTTCAAATCATTGGCATCGATTGTTTTATCATCATCAACAACGGTATCTTTCTTCACTGGAGAGGCCACATCACTCCCTGCTGCTGCCTCCAATCGTTTCTGGAACTTCGTCTTTGCTTTCGATCCAGCAGGTCTTCCTTTTGGTCTTTTAGCAGCAACGACCTCTGGGATGCTTCTCTTTCTAGGAGTGCTTCGCAGCAACTGCGCTTTAAAGATCCCTAGCAGTGTAGCAGCGAGTCTTGCGGGCACAGGCATGTTCTTCAACGATGGTTGTGGTAATTCCAACTCATCACAGAGCTCTTCACAAGCGATATAAGCAGCGATGTAATGGCGTGCAATCTCTTCATTGGGGCGTAGACTCACCTTGCAACGGGAGGCAGTGTACAGGTCCTGAGTCAGGCGCGAGAGCAATGGTGGAATCGTATGCGGGAGTGCCGGAATCGTATCACGGAGGGCCTTCTCAACGACCTGAGAGTTCATTCTTATAATGTTTATTTATATAATTATAAAAAAATTCCCCCCGAATTAATATATCCCTTCTTTCATACAAACAATGAAACGATTCATCAGAAGCATCACCACCAAGCATCAAATCCCAGCAGCCACCTCCATTCAATCCCATGAGGTCAACAACGCTAAAATCAACGGCACCCCTCCATCCCTCACGACGAGAATCGCCAGAATCTACAAGGAATCAAAGCCAGCAACCCAGAGTGGTGTCGCTCGTTCTTTGCAATGGACATTGGAATGGGATGTCTTGCACGGTGCCAATCGATGGGAGAACGATTTGATTGGATATCAGAGCACAGGGGATCCAATGCAATGCACCAGAATGAAATTCGATGCCTTGGATTCAGCTGTGAAATTTGCAGAAGGACAAGGATGGAGTTATGAAGTTGAGGAATCCAATGAGAGACGATTTAAGAAGAAGGATTATTCGATGAATTTCTACCATAGTGCTGCGAAGTTGAAGCACATCAGAACGAAGTGATTTTATTATTTATTTATTACTATATTTATTACTATTTATTATACGATACTGCTCTATGGATTCCATACACTTGTAGTATTTATTATCACCACACCCAAACACCACCCTCTTGTTTACAAAAAAAAATACAAAACATTTGCATAAAATAAATATCTCTCTCTTTACAATTCCCACCAAATGTCCCACAGGAATTCACACAGGAGTTCTCTCAACGACTTCTTCCCAGACAGGCATCCCTCCACCAGAGACGCCAAAGACTCGAGACACTCCCACCACTCTCGCAACAGATACCATTCAAAAGAGTACTCTCAGAGATATAGTACGCCATATAGACCCACTTATAGAGATCCAACTCGTGTCAATAACGCTAATATTACCACACACCCTCCAGTGGTGAAGAATGTATGGAAGAAAGCCGAATACGATGCTCAACTCAACGATCAACAACATCATTTAATCAATGGTCAATTCATAAAAGATGAAACTAAATCACAATTCAATAGACCTGTTATTAAATCCATTTACGACCCTGAGATTCACAAGGATAAGTCCAAGGGATCCACCATAATCTACAAAAAGGTAACTGAAGACTCAAAACCAACTGATCCACGACTTAAATCAAATTTCAAAGATTCATTCAAATCATTGAAGAAATATAAAAAGAAACTGATCCCACCATCTGCATTATCCATAACGAAATACTCATTCAACAAAGACTCAGTCGGTCCTCCTCCTCCAAATGAAATCATTATAACTAATCTAGGTCGTGCCGTCTCGGACATCTATTTAAGAAATCAACTAAAATCATATGGTGAAGTCGAGGAAATCGATATAATATTGGATCCAGAGACAGGAATCCCACTTGGTCTGTTAAAAGTCAAATTCACTGGCTCCAATGTTGACATCTCGTCAAAATCAGCAAAATTAAGTATAGAAAAATTAGATAGGACTAAAATCGATGGGAATTTAATAAGAGTTTATTTAAATAAAGATAATCTATTGGATTCAATAAAGAATAAAATCTTACATCAGATGAAAGTCCAGGATGTCATTAATGAATCTTCCAAAACAATCCTCCCAACTGCCCCAAAAGCTGTATTGAATGCAATTTCAAGACATGGAAAAACAATAGAACCCATAATACCACCACTACAACCCATCATTACTCCCACCATTAAAGAACCAACAAATGTCAATAAAATCAGCGTTCCTAAAGATCTTGAAAAATATATCAAAGGTCGTTCATTCATCTATTTAAACTCAAAATACATCAAGAATCAAATAACTAGAAATGACGTGAAGAAATCACTAGAGACATATGATTGGACAAGGGTCCTTGATGATAATCAAAACATATTCATAGTGTTCAATAGTCCAAGAGAAGCTAAAAGATGTTATCAATTAGAAAATGGTAAGAAGTTATTCAATGTTAATCTTTATATGGAATTACAACTACCTGACAATTATAACCCTACTGCCGAAGATGATGATTATTCAAACAGTCAAAGAGATGTCATTGAAGAAGCATCTTCATTATTAACGAAAGAATTAGAAGATGCGTTACTAAAGGATATAAGAAGTAAAATCATTGCTACTGCAATTTTAGAATTTTTAAATATTGATAATTTCCCAGATTTGAAATCAAAGATTCAAGAAACTCCAAAAGTTATCCCAATCATAACGTCTAATAATAAAGAAGAAGATAATAATATTGATGTCTTTTCATTACAGAAGAAAATCCCAAATTTACCAAGTTTCAAAAAAAAGGAAGGTTCATTGATTAAAAAAGACACTACTAAGAAGAAGAAATCAATCAAAAAGAAAAGAGACCTGCCATTACGATATTCATTAAACTTGGAAGATGATTTAACAAACGATTTAAATAACATGACAAGAGAACCAAGTGTTTCAACACCACAATTAGAACAATCTCATATTGATTTAATCAATGAACCATCAAAGAAAAAAATCAAGAAATCAATAACTAATATCGCATCAATTGAAAAAGAACATGTTTTATTTTCATCTTCTGAATCTGAAGATGAAGACTTAGAAGACGTGAAATCAAAAGAATCAACTCCAACAACACCTGAATTAGAGGATAAAATGGATATTGATTTAAAATCACCAGACATTAAACCATTAATTGATGATTTCCATAAACCAACAACAACAGAATTCCCAATTCCAGTCTATGAAGAATCTACAATCCCAATTCTAAACCTTTCCAATTTTAAAAAATTCATTAAAGATGATGAAGATTTAAAAATTTTAAAAGAATTATATAAGGATGAAATCATAAATGATCCAATCTTAAACATCAATTATTGGGCATATAAACAACAAACATTGATTGAATCATATAACACCACCACTTCAATAATCCCATCACATTTACAAAATTCAAAAGGTTCTCATAGAAGTCAAGGATATTTCAAAATCTTAGATGATATAAAAGTCGAATATCTTCCACATAAGAAAAGGGCAACAGATCCATTAAACACAATTCAAATCGATAATGAAACCGAAACGACTGATTCTTCAAAAGTTCAAAGTTCAAGAACAAACCGTTCAAATAACAGAAGATTTGCCTATGAAGTTTCAAATTTCAACACCGAGAATGAAATCCTAACGATGAATCAATTAAACAAACGGAAAAAACCTGTCTCTTTTGCAAGATCAGCAATTCATAACTGGGGTCTTTATGCATTGGAACCAATCGCTGAAAGGGAAATGATTATAGAATACGTTGGTGAAAGAATTCGTCAACAAGTTGCAGAATTCAGAGAGAAATCATATTTGAAATCAGGGATAGGATCAAGTTACTTGTTCAGAATTGATGAAAACACAGTGATTGACGCGACTAAAAAAGGTGGAATCGCAAGATTTATAAATCATTGTTGTGTTCCTAGTTGTACCGCTAAAATCATTAAAGTTGAAGGTGTTAAAAGGATTGTCATATATGCATTACGTGATATTGCAACAAATGAAGAATTGACTTATGATTATAAATTTGAAAGAGAGACAAATGATGATGAAAGGGTTAGATGTCTTTGTGGTGCTCCTGGTTGTAAAGGGTATTTGAATTGATATATAGTGACCATGGATATGTTGTATCTCGTAATACATGAGAAATGTGGTAGCTTTAAGCCATGAAGCTGATTATATATAAAGAGTATAAGATTACGTAGCAGGATACAGTCGCAGGAATGCTACTGATTACGTCCTTCAGCAGAGTGCCGATGTGTTGGGAGCGTTCTCGTGATGGGGGCCCTACTAGCGATGTTTGGGGATTAACGTGTCCGAAATGTAAACAAATACATAAAGTGAAAAAAAAAATTTAATGTGATGTATCAAATAATTCACTACTGCTCTCCTCTCTTCTTTTTGTTTCAACTCGAATCGCTTAATGAAATCATCACCTCTTCGACATCACTGGATCGTTCAATCAACTAAATCATTCCAATCGTTTCATAACATCAATACAAGTTCAAGATCAATCAGTACTTCATTAAAAGTGTTGAATCGTGTGGTTAAACAACCAGTCAAGACAACGATATCAATCAATGAGATCATCATCCCTTCCAAACCATCTCCATTACAATCGCATCAAACATCAACATCAAATATAGAATCAGAACAATGTACTTCCCCAGAAAAAGACAAACACATCACTTCATTTGACATCAAAGCTCTTAAAAGAAAAGAATACCTTGATAATCTACCACCATTAATGCGTACTGTCCAGGAAACGATGGAGAAATATAAAGGATATATAATAATCACACAAGTTGGTAGTTTTTATGAATTATATTTCCAAGACGCAATTGATGTTGCATCTAAATTGAACATCACTTTAACATCTAAGAAATTTAAAGATTTAATTGTTCCAATGGCTGGATTCCCATTGAATCAACTTGATAGACATTTGAAAGTCTTAGTTAAAGATCTTAATTTAGGTGTTGCTATATCTGAACAATTTAAAAAAGAATCATCAATTGAAAATGATCCAATTAAAATAGCAAGAAGAGTCACAAGGGTGATATCACCGGGCACATTAGTAGATGAGGCCTTTTTAAATGAACAAGAGAACAATTACTTATTAAATATTGAAATTCCTAAAAATTCATTGGGAAGAGTTGCTGATCCAGATTTAATTATTGGATTATCATGGATTGATATATCTGTTGGTTCATTATTCGTTCAGGAAGTTAAATTAGATGCGTTAATTTCAGCAATTAATAGAATCAAACCTTCTGAAATTCTATTAAATGAAGATTTAATTAATTTTAATTTAGAATCAGGGGAATGGTATCAAGAATTAATTGAATTAAAGAAATATTTTATAAAATATCATAATTTACCAACAAAACATAAAACAACTGATTTATTCTATGAGATGTTCAAATTCCCAACTTTTGAAATTAAAAAATCGTTTAATGAATTAACAATTAAACAAACGTCAACTTTGAAAAATTTATTGATTTATATAAATGAACATTTCCCAGAAACTCAAATTCAATTACAATTACCAGAAATCACAACAAATGATTCAATAATGCAAATTGATTCAAGAACTTCAGATGCATTAGAATTAAATAAAACTTATAGAGATCAATTGATTAAAGGTTCATTATTATCATCATTGAAAAGAACAGTCACTCAATCAGGTTCAAGATTATTATCACAATGGTTAATGGCTCCATCAACCGATGTTAAAGAAATCAAATATCGTCAGAATATAGTCAGTGGGTTTTATAAAGATGAAATTTTTAGAAAGAATGTCGTTAGATTATTAAAAGATTGTCATGATATAAGTAGAATAGTTCAAAGGTTTTCAATGGGGAGAGGCAACGTTATGGATTTGGTACAATTGGCAAACACGATAAACACTTTTGAAATGATTAAGAATTTGATGGGAAATAAAGATTTCATCCCAAGATTACCTGAATCTCAATTGAAATTAAGTAATGAAATTTTAAAAGATATTAACGTTGATCAATTAATCACAGATTTAGAAAATAAAGAGATTCAAATGAGAGATGAATTACAATCAATGGCGAAGGGAACTACTAACTCTACAAATAATAACAATAATACAACAATTCATATAATTAATGCAAATGGATCAAAAAAATTAAAAGAATTACACAATTTTTTGAAAACTTTAAATGATGAACAATTGAATTTACAACAAGATTTACAATTAAAATTAGTCACAAATGGTACATTCAAGGAAGTCTCATTAAAATTAAGTCCAAGTTTAGGTTATCAACTATACATTAAAGGTAATAAAAATAGTGAATATGATTCAATACCTGATTTATTAAAAGATGTTACAATTTCACAAAAGAGTGCATATACTAGATGGTACACATACCCTAAATTCACCAAGATCGGTAATGATAAAGAATCAACAATGCTAAAAATTCAAAAAGAGGAAAATAACGTTATTAAATCATTAATCAAAAAAGTTGTCACTAAAAGTATTGAATTAAGAAAAATTTCTAAATTTTTAGATTTAATCGATATAACTACATCATTTGCAAATTTAGCACAAGAGAAAAATTTAACATTACCAGAAATAAATAATTCCAAAGATATTGAAATTAAATCAGGTAAACATTTAGTCGTTGAAAATTCATTATTATTAGAAATGAAATTTTTTCAATCAAATGATTTAAATTTAGATGAATCTTCAAATTGTTGGATCATAACAGGTCCAAACATGGGTGGTAAATCAACTTTTTTAAGACAAAATGCAATAATTATAATAATGGCCCAAATTGGTTCATATGTCCCTGCAAAATCTGCTAAAATCGGTATCGTTGATAAAATTTTCAGTCGTGTTAATTCAACAGATGATTTATCTAATAATATGAGTACATTCATGGTTGAAATGGTTGAAACTAGTTATATCTTAAATGGTGCCACAGATCGATCATTAACGATATTAGATGAAATTGGAAGAGGTACCAGTTCCAAAGAAGGAACAGCTGTGGCATTCGCAACGTTGAATCATTTAATGAATGTTAATAAATCAAGAATATTATTTTCTACTCATTATGGACAAGAAATAAATAAATTAATTTCAAAATTATCACCAAATGATGATGATGATTCACAAAATTTCAAATTTAAAAAAATTACTGCATTTAAAGAAAATAATCAATTGTATTTCAATAGAGAATTAATGGATGGGATCTCTGAACAATCTTATGCTATTGAAGTCGCTGAAAAGGCAGGATTTCCAAAAGATGCAGTCAAAATGGCTAATTTAGTAATGGAAACCACAATATAAAATACAATAAAAAATATCATCCATCATACAATTATGTATTATATTATATAAAAAGGAAATGTAAATATCAACACAAGTAGTACTTTTTATTTAATTATTTGTAGGTCCTGGTGGTTGGAATGGAGGCATCATACCACCTTGTTGTAAGAATTGTTGCATCATCATCTGTTGCATTTCGAAAAATTGTTGTTGCATCTGTTGTGCCTGTTGAGGATTCATGTTTGGTGGCATTGGAAACATTGGTGGTGGTGGTGGTGGGATTTGTGGTGGCATTTGTGGATTGAATCCCATTGGTATCATGTTTGGTGGAGCTTGGAAATTACTTGGATTGACACCTCTTTGATACATTGGATATTGAGGTGGGATATGAGGAGGTTGTTGATACATTTGCGGTTGTGATTGCTGTTGTTGTTGTTGTTGGTCTCTTTGTGCTCTTGATTGATATCCGAGATTTTGATTAAATTGTTGATATGGTTGTTGTTGATTTGAGAATTTTTGATTGTGATTATTATTATTATTATTATTAAATGTTCTTTGTCTCTTTTGGTTATGATTATCGTTATTTTCAGCATCATTTGATTCTTGCTTCTTTTTATTCTTCTTACCCTTTCTAGCCTTTTTTGATTGCATTTCCTTTTCATCATCAGAGAATTCTTGTTCATCTTCAGGGATCTCTTCATCATGAATATTACTTGCATCACTTCCCTTAATTGATTTAATTGAATCAGTGTAAACGAATGAAGATTTAGGAACGACATAAAACACTTTTGAATTTTTAAAAGGTTTAAATTTTGCCATTTGTTCAATTGAATTAAATTTAACTCTATATGATGGAAATGAAACAGGTCCAAAAACTTCATGTAATAATCCAATTGGTGTCTTATCTTCAAGACATAACACTGATCCTTCTTTCAAAAACCTGAATTCACCAGATAATTTACCTTTAATAATAACACTTTTCTCAACAATTGATACGATTTCTCCAATGTGTTCTATTCCATCATTTTCACTAATTTTGAAATCATCTGGTAATTCTTCTGCTTTTTCCTCAATCTCGTGGATTGAGACAATAGGACCAACATTGGTGTCTTCTTCTTCTAATGCATCAACAAATGCTTCATCTTGGTCACTATCACTTGAAGATTCTTCTTCTTCTTCTTCTTCTTCACTTTCACTGTCTGAATTACTGTTTGAGTCAGATGATTGGTTTTCTTGTTCTTTCACATCAGCTTTCTGTAGAAGGGTATCAAGAAATTCAGGTTCTTCTTTTTCCTCCACCACTTTCTCTTCTTCTTTGTCTTCTAGTTGTTTGAAAACTTCAGTATTTATTATATCTTGATTTTGTTCTTTTGAAACATCTTCAGATTTTGTAACTTCATCACATTCCTCTTCTTTGGTTGATTCTTCAGTACTTTGAATTTGTTCTATTTGACTTTCAACTTGTTCTGGTTCTTCAATAGATTCATCAGATTTAATAATTTCATTTATTTCTTCTTTAAAGACCATGTTCTCATGCTCTTGTTCTTGTTCTTCACACACTTCAACGGCTGATTGCTGTTCTTCTATTGATTTAGAGACAGTCTCTTGTTTCTCTTCAATGACTTCTGGTTGAATTTCAGACATGTCTCGATTGTCACTGAATCTTTTAATCCTTTTTGAATATGTGTCTGTTTATTTTTTGTTTACTCAAAGAAAAAATTATCGCGATGAGATGCTGGCCCTACCAAAAATATACAAAAGGATTTTTAAAATTAAAGACGTTGATGCATTCATTCTATAGAGATAATCATGAGGGAGTGGTATTAGTAAGTAGTTCTGTTTAAAGGGTCAATGAATCCATGATCATTGTTAAAATTAGTGGATAATAATAATTCAGAAGGATTTGAATTTTGAATAATATTTGAAAAATACTCTGTAAAACTTGAGTCTTTATGTTGAGATAAGGTTTCAATCTTTGATTTAAGCTGTTGTTGTGCTTCAAGTTCATGGGATGTATCATCTGTCAGTTCACTTATCGATAACATTTCCTTTTTAATGGAATTCATAATGGACAGAGATTTTTTAGCTCTTAAATCAATCAGTTCAATATCACCGATAGAACTATCAAAATCAAAATTTTCTAAATCAAAATCACTTGGAGAAGGAAACAATATTCTTGTGATTTCTTTGAATTCATTCTTTTCTGCTGTTTCAGAAGTTTCCATCTTAAATCTAATAGGATTTGAAATTTTTTTAGATTTGGAAATATTTTCACTGTTTTCTGACAAAATTTTCAGTCTCTTTCTTTCTGCTTTTATCAAATTCTTATCATTTTTGGAAACTTTATCTGTTTTAGTTTTCTTAGTTTTTTTAAGAGGGTTTTGAATTGGATTTGGAGTTGAAAAGGAAGTATCTTGTGACGGAGCAGTTTCATCTAAACGTTGATTGGCACTGAATATAATATCATATGTATCTTGATCCCCTAAAGATTTATTGCTGTGATCTTTTGACTGGGGTGTTGAAGCAGCATTTGGTAAATGTCTTTTCAGTAAATCAGTCAGTTTTTTATTTAATTTTTTTTCTGACTTTTTGGCTACTTTTTTATCCAAGTTTTTCTCTATTTTTTTATCTGATTTTTTGGTAGTTTTAACTTGAACGGAATCATCGACATTAGTTAAATCCTCTCTGATAGATTCAATAAGACTTTGATTAACATCAGAAGGATCTTCAGGTGAGTAATTAGAAGGTGATCTGCCACGAATACTTAAAGGTGGTGTATGAGTAAAAGCCAAAGTGACAAATTTATCAGCGCCAACATTACCAACTAATTCAAGATATAAAACAAACCTTTTGTTACATAATTTGGCGACTTTTTTATGTGTACCTGAAGATGAGAATTGAATTCTTTCATATCTTGCAACTTTTGCAATTTTTGAAGTTGGATAATGTTCTAAACCATTCATAACAGTAGTGCTCTTGGATTGATCATAGTAGAAGAGTTGTTCCATTTTGGCAATTTTACCTGAATTTCTGATATTTGAGGCATTTCTAACAGTATCATGAGTTGGTAATTGCCCAGGAACCACTGGGACATCGGGAGGAGCAGATTGGGGACCTCTGTCACGTTTAGCAGTGTGTTGAATCAAGTTAATCTCCAGACCATCATCAGAGCATTTTGAGACCAATCTTAATGCAAAATATTGAATTTGAAGTTTCTCTGAAGTGTTTGGATCAATTGTGTAAAATGTGTCATGTTGGAAATTATCAAATTTATAATTAACGAAATGGAAAGAGGAAACCACAGTGAAGTAGTTTCTTTTATAACCTATCCATTCTCCATTGATCTTTTCAAAGCCTCTATCTATTCTAGGAGTTATGGATGGATCTAATGACTCCCCGTTATGAGTGAGTATTGGCTGTGATATATTTGTTTGGTAGAATTCAGGGCCAATCTTATATTGTAAACAGGATCTTGGAGCCACCTTCTTCTTGAAAGAAGCAATTGCAGCCTCGTCTGTCAAGTCCAGGTTGATCTCAGACATGATTTCAGAGGGGATCCATGCACTTTTGGACTATGATTTAACTGAAGCGCTGAAGTGGTGAATGAATGTAAACAAACCAAGCGGGTATTAATTATTAACTGAGAGAAGACTGGGGGAAGAATGGGTTCAAGAAGTTCAAATATGGGGTCAGAGTATGTTCGAATAGGACGGCTAAGAGACCTAATTTGGCTCGATGGGCGCTGTTTCAGTGAGTCTGATCTGGTTTAGAATAAATTAGAAGAAACACAAAATCGCAAAAACTCGGATTTTATAGAAATTATTTATTTATTTATTAATATTTCTTTATTTCTCTATTTCTCAACACGAATCTCTACGCAGAATTTGCTCAGATCCTCCACCAATTTCCGCTGACAATCCACAAAAACCTCTGAGATTTTCGTTCCTTGCTGGTTGTAGAAACAGTTGATGTTTAAAGCGGCAATTTCCTCAGTTTTCAATTCCTCTTCAACGTCTCCATCAACAAACAAGTATGAATACGCAGAACAGTACGAAGGATACACAATACTATCAAAGAACTCGGGAGGATCAACCCAGAACGACTCCTGTGTCTTGTATCCATTTCTAGCGTTTCTTCTCGCCTTTAACGTCTCATATGAAGCCAACAGCAAGATATTGATGTCAAATAATCTGATTACATCAGGATCATGATGCAGCAAAAACCCATCAACGTATACTATTTTGATCTTCTTCTCATTTATAATCATGTTCAATTCATCACTTGCCTTATCAAGAATCTCTTTCGGAACTGTCTTTATCACAGTTTGGTCTTTTGTATCACTATCATACCTATTTGAATAATTCTTACTCTCTGGAGAGAAATCGCCATGAGTTTTCAAGTATTTCAGCTCTTCAATGAAGGCATCAAAGTTGATTGCCTCAGGACAATCCCAATTCTCGAGTCCTGATGCTTCATCAATTGGAATTTCTTCATCCTTTTTATAAAAATCATCCTGGTGCAAAAGCATCGAGTCTTTCGTTATTGAGTGCAGGATTTTTGCGATTGTTGTTTTGCCACTGGATGAGGCTCCCCCAATCCCCACCAGCACAGTTTTACGTGTCATAATTGTGTCTCTTAACTGTTCTTTAATTAGCAGTCACTTGTATGTGCGCGATAAGTGGAAAAAAAAAAACTTTCTAATTATTCATCATTCTTAATAAAACATCAAAAATCTCAACAATGTCTGAAGTCATCAACGCTAATCCAACCATTCTTGACGAGAATGCCCTTCCAACAAGAAATGAGCAAGATCTTAAGCAAACAACTATCCCATTAAACCACAAACTAGACGACCTATGCAGTTTAATTTTCACCTCAAATGATACTGAATCATTGGAATCCACTCCAAGTTTAGTCAGTGATGGGGACACAGAATCGGACGAAGAAGAAGAAGAAGAATTAATAGATGCACAAGAAATCTTTGACTTGATAGCCCATATTTCAGATCCAGAACATCCTTTAACATTAGGTCAATTAGCTGTTGTTAATCTACCAGATATCAAGGTTATTGATACAGGTAATAAGAATGAAATCGCAGAAGTGGTGGTGAGAATAACACCAACCATTACACATTGTTCATTGGCTACCCTTATCGGTTTAGGTATCAGAGTTCGACTAGATAGATGTTTACCTTCAAGATTTAGAAAAACTATATTATTGAAAGAAGGAAGTCATCAAAGTGAAAACCAGGTCAATAAACAATTAAACGATAAGGAACGAGTGGCTGCTGCTTGTGAAAATGATCAATTACTGACTGTTATCTCTAAAATGTTGGCTACTTGTAAATAATTTGATGAATAAATGATGATTATGAAAGAAAATTGTACTTTTTTGATTATCTCATACTTTTGATTTTCTTTTGATACTTTCACACTTGTGATACGCCTTTTATACTCTCATACTATTGAAACCGTTTTGAGACTCTCACAATTTCAATACCTAATTTTCTGTTTCAATTTTCTGTGACCTTTAAATTCCAATTATCTGTTCCACTTTTCTCAATATCAACCCAAGAACACTTTTTTATTTTTTATTTTGTTAGTAGAGGCCATATTTGGAGCATAAATCAGCGACGTCAAAGTCAGCTTGAGCCGGAATCAGTGAAACAATGGGTGTCGTATGAAGTTAAGGCCCGGATATATATCGTAGAGTAAGTTAAGTCTCATAAAGAATTACACGGATCTCAATATCAACCCAAGAACCCTTTAAAAGTTTTTATTTTGATAGTAGAGGCTCTCATACTAATTTGATACCCTTTTGATACTCTACACACATTTTTCAATACTCTACACACGTATTCAAGTTTTGATACCCTTTAGATACTCTACAAACAATCTTCAATACTCTATACACGTATTTAAGTTCTGATCCCCTTTTGATACTCTACCCACAATTTTCAATACTCTACATACAATTTAAGTTTTGATACTCTACCCACTTTTTTCAATACTCTATAAACATACTTAAGTTTTGATACCCTTTCTATACTCTACAAACAATGTTCAATACTCTATACACGTATTTAA
>JAKUBM010000048.1:0-92242 GCA_030566895.1 Phaffomyces coquimbonensis
CTCATTAGTGATCAATTCTTCCAACCAAATTGAAGAAAAACTCAGAACTAGATACAAGCAAGATGCTTATTTCACCAAGATTATCAATAATATTGAAAAATCTACAATCTCCAAATTTATTAAGAGACTACTGTTCACATCACGATGACATTACATTTTAAATCATCAACCAAGAGCTCATCACAATTATAGAAATGCTTCTAGCAAGGGGGGGGATGTTACAGTACTGTACTACTGTACCAGTTACTCACGTGACTTACTCACATTATAACTGATTCTACTAGATTCTACTAGCTTCTACTACTTTCCAGAATATTCTATTCATCTATTCTAGAACATTCTATTATAACAACGAAGCTCCAACTAGACGCCTATATAAAGACCTCTAGTCCTCCACAAATTGTATACTTTATTCTATATAATTAACAGATTAGTATTACTATCACTGAACGTATCAAATAGATCAACGTATCAAATAGACTAATACATTAATCACCTATAAATAACATAACACTCTTAATTCTATACATAATCAAATTACTCAAACATTAGTGACTTGAATTTTATTTGTCTTTCTGGCAATAGCAGCAACTCTATCACCCAATGATAATGCCAAACCTTGACCTTTAGAACGGATTCTAACATGACCGATAATTGGACCATCAACTTGTTTCTCAATACATAAATTAGCTAAAGCATCTTCACCAAATGAGGATTTTGAGTATAAATTAGCACTTAAGAATTGACATTCTTCACCAATGACCGCACCTGGTGTCAAACAAGCCATATTTGTACCATTTAGTAATTCATCAAAGTATTCTTTTAATGAAGGCAGTGAAGATTTAATCACAATCTTGTTTTCCCATTCAAATTCATTCCACATTGTTCTGAATTTATTTTCTGAACATTTAGATGGTTTGATGTAATCCATAATATCAACATGAACATCATTTAAGATAACAATCTTACTTTCTGCACCATGGGAACCATCATAGATAATGTTACCAAAGATAACACCAGTGTCTGCAGATGTAACTTTAACAGTTGTTTGAAGTTTGAAGAATCCATGTGGCGGAACATTTTGACTAGCTGGTTTATCAAGGACTTTCAAATCACCTAATGTTGCAAATTCAACATGTAAGTTTTTCAAAGTTTCAGTGGTTTGATTAACTAATAAAACATCTAAGATAACATCAAATTGTTGAACTTTAACATAAGCTTCAGCATAAACAGGATCTGAGAAACCGGTTAATTGAACGATTTTTTTCAATCTTGATGATAAATCTTCTTCTACTTTAATACCTGTAACAGCAGTTAAATCTTCTTCAACAATATTAGATTGATCATTAATTTTACCAAATTGTCTAAATGAAATTAGATCATCAACTTGTTGTAAATTCTTTTGTAATTCATCAGCATCTTTTTGGGCTTTTTTAGCATCTTCTAATTCAACTTGATCTTTGAAAGCATCTCTTGTTGCTTCCAAAAATGCAATTTCTAATAATTCATTTTGTTTACCTTCAGCAATGTATGAAATAGCAGTTAAGATTCTTTCTTCAGAATCTTCATCAATTTGTTTTTTAACGTATTTAGTTTTACCAACTCTTAATATACTGACTAAAATTAATAAACCTTCAGCTTCAATTGCATTAGAAATTTTCTCATCAGTTGCAACTGAATCTAGTCTTAAAATTAATTTAACAAAAGTTGAGGCTAAAACTGCAGTAGTATAGAAATCACCATCAATAATGAACTGACGTAATGGAGGTCTTGAAGATTCTGATTTTGTTTCCTTTTTAGTAGTTAAAGCAGATTCTGTAGCATAAGTACCATCTGGTAAAATAACTGGTTTAGAAGCATGAGTTGGAGCAGCATCACCATTAGAATCTTCTTCTTCATGACCATGATGTTTTCTTTCAGATTGAACAATTGGAATTTCACCAACACTTGAACGAATATGTTTCCAAGCGTTTTGGATATCTTTGAATTCTAAAGAATATTCACCAATGATCCATAAAGCACCACGGAAAACTTTACCAGATCTAACATTATCCAAACTGATTAATAATCTTTGCAAGATTGATGATCTTGTATCTGGATATTTTTCAAGAACTTCTTTAATGAACGATAAGATTTCCGTAGCTGAAGTAGTTGATAATTCTGGTAAGAAATCTAATAATAAATCAACAACACTTGCTGCAACTTGAGCAAAATTGATAGCAGTTTGATGGATGGCAGAGATTAATAATTGTCTATATTCAACTGATTTATCAGCATCTGAGTTAATAGATTTTGATAATTCCTTTTTAAATAATTTCAAAACCTCATCAACATTTCTACTTGAAATTAATTCTAGGGAAATTTCAATAGCTCTCTTTTTAATATCAATATCTGGGGAAGATAAGATTCTCAAGATATCTAAAGCTGATTCATCTAAAACACCTGGATTATGAGTATGAATGTCATGAATTCTTTCTAAAGCGATTAATTTAACATTGTTATCTGAAATTTTAATAGCCAATTCAATAAATTTAGTGGCAGCTAATGAAATATAAGATGGATTTGAAGTTAGTTGAATTAAAGTGTTAGCAGCTTCGAAAATAACGGTGTTCGATTCTGAAGTTTCCAGTAATTCAGATAATAAATTAATATACCTCGTTTTCAATTCTGGAGATTTATCTTTTCTAATGAATTCAAGGAATGCTAATTGTAATAGCGTATCAACAGAGTCTAAAGAAGCGACGTTTTCTTGAATGAATCTTAGAGCAGAATCTCTATCTAATTCACCTAAACTGATAAAAGCATTTCTTTTACAAGTTGGATCAGTTTCGACAATTAAGAAATCATTGATAATTTCAGGAGCATCAGGGATCAAATGATCAGAAACCTTATAAATTGAATAAATTGCAAAAATGGCATATTTACGAACATAAGCATGACGATGTTCTAAACAAGCTCTAGCTGAAGGGACTAATTGTTCTAATAATTCAGGTTCATGTAATTTAGTCAAGAATCTTAGAGTATTACCTCTGATGTATTCATTTGGATGTTGTAGATCCTTTTGAATGGCATTACAAACCAAGATCATTTCTTGTTTTAATTTCCCATCTGAATCTAACTTAGAAACGATTTCCCAATAGAAATATAACAATTTTTTCAACTGTTTGTTTCTTGATGGCATAACGAATCTGATCACGTCCATTAACAATTCTGGCATTTGATGACCATCTAGCATTGTGATCAAGATTTGCTTCATTGCATCGATTTTGGATTCATCTTTTGGTTTTTGTAATAATGTTCTAAATTCAGAAACGGAGTGTTTATTGGTTGGATTTGGGTCATAGACCAACGTATACGCGATATCTGACATGACTTGAGTAGAATTGAGTGAGGTCTGAGTATGAATGAGTCTGAGTAATGAGGAGTATCCAACAATAAGCAACTAAAAAATCAGCACAATCGATCAATTAAATCAATATGAATTTCAATTTTGTTTTAAATCAAAGACGTGGTTTGTTTTTTATTTCGAGATTTTTATGGTGGAAATTTCTAGACTTCCGAATCGGGTAATCGTGAACACTACTACAAATCATATCAGTAATGGAAGATCAATTTTATCATCTAATCACTGTCTGAATGATCAGGATTAGCAATGTATAAAGTCATGCCGGCACTGCTCTGTCTCACGGATCCGTGTCTTCCTAGGTGTAATGTCGGATGGACGTCATGTTGAACTAATGTTCCAGTTCTTTGAACTCCAGAATTACTAGTATTGTGATGACTTGCAATTCCACTAGTGGTTGTTGAGGTATTAGTAGAGGAAACATCCGCATTCATTGGAGAAGTATGGAATGGGGCAGTGCTTGAAGAAGAATGATTGAATAAAGAAGAGGTGTATTGACTGGTTCCTGCATCTAATTCAATTGATGAATGTTTAGTAGATGATGAACTTGGTGCGATACTTGAACCGATGAACGTTCCTGGTGTTTCTTCAAATGAGGTTCTGACCGGTGTAGTGGCAGTATTTATGCCATTTGAGCTTGAAGTGACATCATCATCATCGACCTCAGAAGCCAATAATCTTTGTTTGATTTTCCCATGTTTTAAATCAACTTTATGAGATCTTAATTTCTTATAAACTTGTGGAACTGATGCGGATGATGTTGAGCCTTTAGAGTAATCAATTCGAGAGATCCCTATGGGTAAATCCCATTTGGAGGCAGGAACAGAAGAGTTTGATAATTTTGATCCAAGTCTAATGTTTTCAACATATGAAGAGACCAGTGGTTTATGATTTGATAATGTGTATGAATTTTCCCTAACAGGTTCATTAATTTTCTTTTCAGTAATTTTTGAAACTGGAATTTCAGGTGTTGTAATTCTAGGAATAATATTTGATGGATTTTCTTCTAATTCATCTTCCCTTATGATAGAATTATATGCAGTTGGAACTTCAACACTAACTGAAGCTGATCTTCCTACTCTTGTAGCAATTGTTGATTCATGACCAGGTGGAGGTCTTCTTGTTTTATTAGTGGTATGCATGTATGAAACTGGTGCAACTGATTCATTACGACGATCATAATTTGATGATAATGAAGTTGCTGCTAGTATTGGAGCAGTAGTTAATATTGGTGCCAGGGAGTGCATATCTGGAGATCTTGGAAGTGATGATTCTTTTTGGTTTAATTGGACATCACTTATGTTATGTTGCTGATAATTTGGAGTTGTAGATGCATTATCAAAATCAAAATGTTGATCAGTTGGAGACTTGGCTGTGAATGATAAAACATCATCTGAATCATTTTCAACTGGTATATGATTTCCTTGATTAATGTAAGTTTCATCATCTCTGTTGTTCTTATATTCGCGGTTAGTTAAATCAAACAAATTATCATCATCATCTGAACTATCACTATAATTACCATCATTAACAACATGGAATGTAGTATGTGGATTTTGGGTTCCTTCAGTATCTATGCCGGAAATATTATCATTATGGTATAAAGATTCAGCATCATCATCTTCAAGGTTGGTGATATGTAGTGGTGTATGGAGTTGGGATTCATAAGGTTCATTATAAGTGTCTGTGAAGTTTTGTTCATTGTAGTTTCTTTCATCATCAATTTTTTTATTATTTTCTCCATTGTAATCATCATCAGTGTCTTCATCTTCATCATTAACACCATGGAGTGTGTTCGTCACTGGGAAGCTGAATTTCTTATTTAATTCAGGTTTGATTTCATCATCATCATCATCATGTTGTAAATTCTTGAAATTTTTCAATGAATCTGAATTAACTGATTTCTGAGTATTATAATCACCTCCAATATCATTACTATTATCATAATCAACTTGTGCCATGACAGAAGAAGCAGAAATGAGACGATGATGAGAATCCACATCATCATTGAAAACAGCACCATTCAAAACACCTTTATCATCATTTCTATAATTCTGATCTTCATCATCTGAATCCTTAAACAATTCCGTTGAAGATGATAATTTCTGACTGTTATTACTCGTATTATGATTAATCTCACCTTCATTCTTATCATCTTCATTTGAACTAATTAATGATAATTTCCTTATATCCTGTTCTAATTGAGATGCACCTCTTGAATGACTTTTCAAAGGAGCTATAGGAACATCAAATGGACTCTCCAGTCCGTATTCTTCATCATCTGTAGAGTTATAGTTATCTTCAAGATAACTATGTATGTTTGATTGGAATTCTGGTTCGAATTGTTGTATATCTCTTAATATCTCATCCGACAGTGATAATTTCTTTTTATGCCCCATGGTTTCATCATCATCTTCGAATTGAACAGTGGCGACACTGGAATCCCTTTGATGGATTTTTAATGGTTTAATGAATGAGATCTGACTTCCTATCACATCTTTAGAATTGTTTTCTTTAGCATCATAAAATGAATTAACAGACCCTGAAGAATCGACAGAATTGTTTCGTTCATCATGAGCAGTTATTGGTTGGATGAATGCACCTGGGACATCAAACTGTTGTTGTTCATGTGTTAAACTTTCATTGAAACTAAAATCATCATTATCTGTAACTGAAACTGACTCAATTTCATCGAGTTTCTTTACACTTTCAATACCATTATCATGGACTATTTTATTAGCAGTACCATTCACGTCTTTAGTACCAGGCATGACATCCAAAGTCACTAAATCCTCACTGGATGCATCAGCCTGAGCTTCACTAATTGGATTAGAAACACTAGGTTCCAATAAACTTGGTGGTTTTCTTCTAAACATGCTCTTTTGGCCTCCAACCATCGAGACTGATCTTCCCTGGATCCTCACTGGTGGTGCATCCAACTTGATTGAGTTGTAATCGGGAACAGGAGGGATTTGGGCGACATTGACATCAAGCATCGAGGAAGGCTGTAATAATGATGATTGCCTTGGAGTTGTTTCATGAGGGAAGTCTCTTTGTTTCGGCATGATTATTGGCTTGGGGACTAGATTGGATGAATTTGTGGGTTTATTCGATGGGTGGGTGGTGGAGGTGGAGGCAGCAGAGGGTATATGTGACATTTGAAGAGGTGATTTCTTCCTGTTCATGACTTCGAACTTGCCTTCTTTGGTAGATTTGGCATTGTTTGAATTGGACTGTTTTGGGGTTGAGTGAGAGCTGAATGGATTGAACAGAATCGATCGTCTCCTGTCTGACATCGTGTGAAATGAGTCTTGTATGTGTGTCCAACAGCTGAAGAATGTGGCAATTACGTTTTATTTATATTTTCGTTTCGTCTATTAGAGCTTCTTTAAATATTCACCGAACAGTTTAGCGGACTGCGCCAGGGCTTCATTGCGGGATGTGTTGATTACCGGTGAATTGCTCGTGGATGAGCCAGTGAGAGGCGCGTGGAGCAGCCATGATCTCTTCTCTGTGATCTCAGCTCCTGATTGGTGCCTTTTGAGCAGAAATTGGTGGAGTTTTGATGCGATTCCAGTCAATGAATTCGATCTGAGCAACTCACCACTGGAGATTTGGAGCGAGTATGGAGCGTGTTCTAGTGCCATGGGATCGTTCTTTGGCGAGCGTGCAATGGTTGATTGGAGATGTGTGAGGATGTACAGCGTGGTGGTGATGATTGAGCTGGATGAGGTTCCTTTAACTGTGACTGTTTTCTCTATTGAACTCTGGACAGTCTCACCAATCGAGATTGAGGCAGCAGTGGATGCGATCTTTAGTGACTTGAGTAGTTTGGCTTCAGTGATGGAGAACACGAGCTCAAGGGAGGTCTCTGTGGGTTGTTCTTCCACTGGGAGTTGTTTCGGTAGAGTTCTCACGATCTGGAGCACTAGAGAGGCCAGAGTTTTGGGAGCAGCTGGACGGGATGGCCTACTGCCTCTAGTTTGTCTCTTAGCGACTCTTGATGTCTGTTTAGGGCCCATTCTGGTGGTGATTGTGGTGATATTGATTAATTTTGATATAAAAACATCACCGAAATAAATAAATTTTCATTAAAAAAAGATCAATAAATTCCAGTACAGATTCAATTCAGTCAAAGAATGCGTTTCAGCCCATACAAAGAAGACGAGCATGAAGAGCCAGCAATCTCACACTGCCAGAAGACCAAATCTCCCTTCATTTCGTCTCCATTGAAGTCAATGGTGGACTCATCACCTTCCAGATCCAATTTCAGTAACAACAGCAAACATAAGAAGTACACCAGTGTCTTCCAATCCTCCCCTTTACACACTACAAGACACAACAGTATAAACCAGGAAGAAGAAGACGCCAACACGTTGTCTGACTTATTATCTGATTTGGAGATCAAGGAAAGATTAGGATTGATTGATAAACCACAACATAAGGGTATTAATTTCACTATTGCGATTTCATCATCTGCTGACACTTCAATTAGATCAACGTATAACGAATCAAGTGAGTCTGGATCTGAAGAGGAAGATTCCAACGAACCCTTCTTCAAGGAATTAGAATCTTCAGTGTTGGATGCATTTGAATTAAGAAATGATGAAAGAGCTAAAAATGTTGCCCAAACAGTGGAGTATATCAAGAAGGAAAAGGCAAGAATAGAGAAGGAAAGATTAGAGAATGAAGCTAGAAGAATTGCATTAGAGGAACAAAAAAGGAAAGAAGCATTAGAATTAGCAAAGAAACAAAAAGAAGAAGAAGAAAGAATTAAAAAGGAATTAGAAAAGAAGAAAGAATTAGAAGAATTGAAGCAAAAGGAGGAATCAAAGCAAAAAGAAGAAGAATTACTTAAAAATCAAGAAGAAGCCAAATTGAAAGAATTACAAAATCAGAAATTAAAACAAGATCAATTACAAAAACAATCAAAAGGTCACACTGATTTCGAACAAATCAATAAGAAATTCCATACATATAAAGCCAAAATTCATAACATCAAAGAAACAATAATCAAACCAATCAACCAAGACAAAGCATTAAAGGCAACAATCCAACAACACAAACGTAAAATCAATCCAAAATTCGGTCAATTAACCAATTCATTAACTCAACTAACCAAAATCACAAATGAATTAATCACACTAATAAATCAAACTAAAGCTCAACCGATTGCATTTCAATGGATTTTGAATTTCGTCTCAAAGGCAATCGTATCCCAAGCTGAAACTGAAGTCAGAGCAAAACCATCATCTTCTGTCCCATTAGCTAAGTTAACACTCAATTTATTATGTGAATTCTCAGAGATGAAACCATTTTTAATGGCTAGATTCATTAAGAAGTGTCCATATATAATAGGTCATACTATTCATTTAACTGATAATGATGCAACTTTTGTTGAGATGGGATGGAGAAGACATGATGAGAAATCATGGGAGAGTCAAGTATCATACGATGAGAGAATGTCAGGTATAATAACATTATTCTTCGTCATTACAAGATTACAATTAGACCCAAAATATTATTCAACTGTTAAACATCCATTACCTTTATCCAATGCATGGATCTTCATCGCTAGAATGTTGAACACACCATTAGAATTCCTAACATCTACGCATTACACTATTGTCACAGCGTGGTGGGAAGCCTGTGCCAGGGAAATGCTATTGAACTATGGGAAACAAGGTGAAAAGATATTGAAGGTGGCATCAATAGATTGGTGTAAATTAGTTGAAGATAGAAAAACGGAGTTTCCTGGCTCGAATATGTTGCACACAAAGGGGGAAGACTGGTTGAAAGACGGTGTTATCAAGTCATTTCCAGAGATGGAGCCATGAACAGAGCCCATATATCCACACCAATTAATAGACTTAATACTCGTAGATTTCTCTTTATCTTATTGTTAGTTTTACCGCATTGGGCAAGGTTAGTGAGCCCGGGTCAGCTCCACAGTTAACTGAAATCAAAGTTCTTTTGGTTTCTAATTAAAAGATTCTTTTCATCTTCCATCAAACAATCAAAAATGACTCGTCCATTCGTTGAAATCCCACCAGCACCAAGTGCCCCATTCCCACTGAGTGCACACCACATTCCCATCATTGCTGGGTTTGGCAGAGGTTCCTCCGAACTGGGGATCCCTACCGCAAACGTCCCAATAACTGCACTTCCATCACAATTACTTGATTTAGAACCAGGTGTCTATTTCGGCTATGCTAAACTTCATCGTTCTTCACACCACGAGCACTCCACTACAGAACAACGTAAAGACGGATGTGATGTTGAATACAAGTATGGTTTGAATTTGAAAGATGGTGAAGTTGATGTTGTATTGCCTCATGTTATGAGTATTGGATGGAATCCATTCTATGGAAACAAGGAGAAAGCCGTTGAATTACATATCGTGAATCAATTCAGTGATACGTTTTATGGGGCAGAGGTTAGTTTTAACGTGTTGGGTTATATCAGACCTGAATTGAATTATGTTTCTAAAGAGTTGTTGATTAAGGATATTGAAAAGGATATCGAGATCGGAGTAGAGGTTTTGCAGAGTGACGGGTATCTTAAGTATAAAGACCTGTGAGGGGAATATTATATATAGATGGTGTGGTTTTTTGAAAGTTGGTTTATTTATTTTTTTGAGTATATAAATAATTGTTGTTGCATTTCTCTAAATATTATTTCTATAAATTATAATATTGTAGATTATATCCTCAATGTGTGTCTAAATGTCCTTTTTATCTTCATCCCTTGAAGAAGAACCACTGATAATGTCCGCCAAAATAGCGTAAGTAACCTTCATCATTCTATAAAACCAGTATAAATTCAAGACATTCAACACCATATTCCCAGTGAATATAACACTTGCAAACACCTGGTTGAAATCTTGATGATCCCACAAGTAGTAGAAATCACTGAAGAGTGAATAGGCCTGATACCAACCAAACCCGATCCTTATGAAGAAGAAAACGAGTAATAAAATAGCATTATTAATCAATTGTAAATTCTCAGAGATCAAACCTTTAAATCTCAATCCAAACCATCTGATATTTAAAAAAGGAGTTGAGAATTCAAATAAAATGAACACTGGGGCATAATATTGAATGAAGGGACTTAAACCAATATAATAAACCATTGAACTCATGATCCCATGGATTAAAAACCCAACACCGAACAATGAGACATAAGTCGCTGAGATTAGTGCATCCCATATGAAATAACCTAATGCTAACGCGGTGATTAAACCATGATACCCAGTGACACCGAAAACACGACCATGGATTGAATTACCAATATGATTAGGATCTTTATTCTCAATGAAACATGGAATAGCTAAAATCAAAATAACGATTGATTGAACCATTGAAACGATATGAGTGTGGAAATCGACTTTGTTTCTGTTGGATAGTGTCTTGAATGTCGTTGGGAATAATAATGGCGAGAGGAACGCGGAAAGAATGTAGATTGATTGGTAGAATAGAACTGTCCCCACCACTTGATGGAAGTGGAGTTGGAATTCATCAGAAAGATAAGGGAAGACTAGGGGAGAGATGTATTCGTCCAAGTATGGGATGGTGAAGGATCTGAAGGGGTCCTCTGACTGGTGAGTGGAGAGGAAGTTGTAGATTGCAGACATTGAGTGGATTGGCCTGGTGAGGAGTGTTGAGGAGTTTTAACTATGGGTGAAGACAATTGTTTTTTTTTTTTCAGTGATAAAAAAAAGTGTTGATGGAGAGTTTGAAGATCACATGCGAGGCAAAAGCAGTGGCGTGAAGTGGGAGGACGGAGGCACTAGGAGGTTGGAGATGGAGAGTGCAGTGTACTGTATAGAGTATTGGTGGAAACAATGAGCACTTCGAGTGTTAGATGAGCCAATTATGTGGTGATAATCGTAGAGAGTGGTGGAAGTGAAAGTAGCAGATACTTTGGGGTCTTCGCTCTGAGTCTGGACACCATCTCTAATCTCACTATACACCACCCATATAGTGTCTTCACTCTCTGCGATACTCATTAAGCTTTAATTAGTAACGATTCCCTTCAAAATATTATACCCGATAATAATTAATACCCATCCACGATAAGCAATAGCCATCTACGAATATCACACACCAATGATCCCACCCACATTAACATCCACAAACACCACGCAGCTGCCTACGCTCTCCCTGATAATCCTCACATGTTTCATCTCATTCGCTATAATAACATCACATCATCTCTCTCCAAACCTCAACTCTTTATCATTACATCTCCATTTAAGTCCCAGAATCACAGGCCTCACACTTCTATCCTTGGGGAATGCCACTCCTGACATCTTCACCACATACACTGCACTGAAATCAAACTCAAGTGCCCTCGCGTTAGGCGAACTACTGGGGTCTGCTAATTTCATCATATGCGTTGTCTTTTGCTCAATTGGATTCATGAACCCTGATATCAATCTAATGACTAAATCGATCATCATCAGAGACGTTCTGATCTTCACAGTGTTGATTTCCATTACGGTGATGATGTTAATTGACTCGAAGTTATGGGATTATGAATGTGTCGTGATGCTGGTTGGTTATTTGGGTTATATCTCCTTCATAGTATATTATGACACCAATCAAGAAGAGGAACTAAATAATGAATTCATAATTGATGATGTCAGAAGTTTGCAAATGACCAAAGTGTTACAGATATGGAAAGGATCATTCAAGAAAAAGGATGAATTAAGAAGAATTAAAAGTGATAATCATCTTTTGGGCGTTTCTAGTAGACCGTTGTTATTTAGATCTGTTTCTAGTGATGCTGTTAATACAAGGTATGATGAAATCAGTGATGATGATTTCAGTTATGGGGGAACTTCAATAGTGGATGATTCAACTGATGTGTTGAATACTAGACTTCAATCTACTCCTCCCCCTCCAAAGATTTCAATAATTGATGAAGATAATAACACAACTACAATATCGACACAAATCCCTGGAACTGATGAAATTAATCATCCTACATATCCAAATAGTGTCTTTGAATTGCTAATAAAACAGTTATTTCCTGAAGATCATGACGTTTTCACAATTCTGGTTTCACCATTGTCGATATTCTTCAATTTAATCATCCCCACGATCCCACGTCATATCATCGAACTTCAACACTCCTCACAAAATCAACAACTCCTAACCTTGAAATCAACACTCTTCAAACTCCAAATGTTCTTACTCCCATCATTCCTAAAATCAACACTCTTCACCGATTTGAACTGGTCTGAAACACTATCAATCTCAATGATTACACTCTCATCAACGTTCATCATCCCAAACATCTACTTAATCCCACTGATCGGCTTCACAACTTCACTCGCCATGGTCCTAATCATATCAACCCACCTCATCGACTCACTCCTTGACCTTTCCACCATCCTCAACATCCCACATTCACTCCTTGGTCTAACTGTTCTAACACTAGGAAACTCAATAGGTGACCTTGTAGGAAACCTGACACTAGCAAGACTAGGTCACATCGAACTCGCGATGGGCGCTTGTGTTGGTGGTCCGTTGAGTTATATCGTGCTGGGGTTAGGCATAAATGGATTGTTAGTGATGTTTAATTCTGGAGATGAAAGATGGATTGGATTAAATGTTGATGTTCATTTCATTTGTAGTTTTATTGCATTGGTGGGTGTGTTGGTTGTTATTTTGGGGAGTGTGTTTTATTATAATGTTAAGAAGGATGTGTCGTTTTTGAATTGGAAGCTGGGGGTCTTTGGGATCGTGTGGTGGTTAGGCGGGTTGGCGGTCCAGATATGGCTGGAAGTCAGTAAATGAAGGAGAGAGAGAGAGAGTGTGTGTGTGTATTGCTGAACCATTAATGTGTTTTATGAATTTATAGTGATATTTACAAAGATGTATGATTTGTGTATATATATATTAATGTAGTATGTATCTCTCTATTATTAGAATATTAATGATATAAAAAGGATATTATTGGCACTTAAAAGCTGAATTGTTCCAATATCAACTCAACTTCATGACAGTCAGATCTTTTCAATAACAAATCAATTCCAAAATTCTTAACGTTTTTAATGAATGATTCTGGGCCACATCCAAAGATCTTCAAATGATCACAAGACAGGTTTGTGTTGATGGCAGAATATAATAGTTCAGAAATATCAGGTCTTCCTTTCTTAGAAGTATACCATATCTCAACTCTTGAATTATTAAGATCACCCAAAGATGAAGAAGATGAAGCAGAAGATACACTGAGTAGTAGTTCTCTGATATATGATGGTAATAATCGCAACATTGAATCATCACGCAGTACGCAAATGAATTTATAGTTTAATTTCACACCATGTTTCAACTCATATTGTTTTAATTTCAAATAGATTGGTAAAATGAAGGTGATTCCGGATCCAGCAGATATCAATACATGATTCACCCTAGTGATTTCATCTCCCACACCGTTGACAGTATCACACACGAGTGATACTTCAGGGTCCATACTTCCATAACTCACCGATTTAGACTCTTTTCTTTCATTTAACAAACTTTGTGAATTCAGTGGATTAACTCCATCTTCTAGTCCTGTGTCTTGGGAGATAAAATTATTGGATGTTTGGTCTTCATTGATGTGGATATGTGTATGTGAGAGCCCGTATGGCCCATGGATGAAACATGTGAATTCCTGTTGTGTTAAGGATCTTTGATATAATTTATGAGTGAATCCTTCATTGATTTTAATGATTAATAGAATGACACCATTTTCATCAGTTGATAAATTTGAGATTGTGAATGGATGTGTTTGAAATATTGAGATCCTTGGAATGTGTAAATATAAATGATCTGAACAATTCCAATCGAAATTCTTAGGTTTTGTTATCTCAATGACCATATCATTCCTATTAATGATTGATGACCTAACAACACATTTACTCTTATGAGTCTTTGAAAATTTAACTACTTTATCAATCAAAAGACTCACACTGACTAACACCACAAATCGCTTACACACGTAATGATGTCTATAGCAAACGGGCAAGAATGAATAACTCATAAACACATGAATGGTATAAAACACTTCATAAAAATATCTCCTTATCACTATGATGGAAGTCATCCCAATTGTCACAAACGTTCCAATCATAAAGTATCCTGTTCTTGCTATCAACTCCACCGACAAAAAAGACCAACTTAAACAATAAACGAAAGCCAAAGAATGAATTATAGAAGTGATTAAAACTAGGACACCAACTGCCTTATGATAAACAATCAAATTCTCATAACTTATCCCCAATGAGAACACACTTGTCTTTAGTGGTAGTAGGTATAGTATAGGCACATTAGAGATGGCTACTAATCCAAACCGAAGTGCTAGATTGAACGAATCATCCATTGGTAAATTTATGAAGGAAACACCCAAATTAATCAAATAAAATCCAGAAATCAGAAAAAGATTCATATTTGATTGGAAGTAACTATTCCAGATGATCGAGTCAGATAGCAAGTAAGCTCTCGCACTCCTCCATAATTTCCATTTAATGAACTTTGATGCTTGTAATGTGATGATCAAGGCTATTATTGTTATGATTAGCAAATCCTGATACAGCCATGTTATTTTCTTTGTGAATCTGATGTGGAGATACTCTAGATCTCTATGATCCTTTGAGAATGGATCCTCAAACCTGAAACTGTCTTTCGCCATCAGCCATTCAGATCTTGTAGATCTTTTTCAACAAGTATTTCAAATATTTATGACACACCAAGGCTGGACGGACAGAAATAAATAAATTTATAGTCTGCAGATTTTTAATTTGAATGAGTTGATCGGGCCTATATTCACTGCGGATCTTTCCTCTTGACATGTACAGCCGATCCCGTGGGAGTTGAGATTGCCTGATCAGCCCAGAACGGTCAAGACTCAATTTGAGTCAACATGGTCATGATGAACATTGAATGTCTGAAATATTGAAATTTTAGGTCGCCAGTGGCCATATCTGATTAATAAAAAAAAAAAAAAAACTTATTATCGATTCGATCAAAAATTCCGAAATCCGAGAAAACCCGCTGACTAATCACTGACATAATCAAAATTCGAAAATTCCGAGATTTTTTCTATTTGTTTTTGAAAAATGATCATGAAAAACGATTAAAAACTTCTAAATTTAACCAAATTATTCCCACTTTTTGCCTCTATTCGACCTTCACTCAGTTACTCACAGGTAACATCACTCAACTCTCAAAATGCTCGGACGGCTGTTCTCTCAACAGTCGGACCAAATGGGCCCAATCAACAGCCCCACTGGTGTAAACGGGATCCACTCAAATTTCACTCATATCAGTAATGGTGGGTCTAATACCATGGTGAATACATCTGCCCAAACCAATGATGATAGCTATACAAGATCGGTATTATACGGCTCGCAGAATCATTTACAGCAAACATCAGTTGATAATCAACTGATTAGACTGTTAGTATTTCAAAATCAAGGTGGTTATTATGAACGTGATAATTATTTAACGTTATTTGATTCAAATTCATTTGAATTAAGTAATGCTAATAATGACATAAGAGAGATCATACCGAAAGTCTTTGGGAATCGCGTCTATCAGGATTTCGATTCAAATGAAGCGTATAAAATCATTCAAATTGATGAATTTTCAATGTTGATGTCGTTACATTTCAAACATTATAGAAATTTCGCAATTGCTTTGGTGTTGCCCTTTTCAGAGAATGAGTTCAATGTTCAAATCTTACCTGTTTGGAAAGATATGAAACGATATTTACAGCTGATTAAAGTTTCATTCCTTAGAAATCATGTTAATAATTCCATAAACAATAATAATAATAATAATAATAATAATGGGTCAATAAGGAAATCACAATCTAAATTAACTGCAAATTATATTGATATCGTGTCCATCTATAAAAGATTCATCAACAGTTTGAATCAAATATTGAAAACTCCAAGATTACTGCTTGGTTTAACTGATAAATTTGATTCCATCTTATTCAATTGGTGTACAGAGGTTAATAACTGGGTTGAAATAAAAGATGGTGGTAGGAATCAAAACCCAGGTTCTCATTTCTTAGGAAGTTTATTGACGTTGATCAATGAAAATAAGAAACAATTAATGAATCCAACTGATGAAATGCTAAGAATTGTGATAATGACTTCAAATCCAATAGTTTCACAAAAATTAATCTTTATAATTTCTGCTTTATTATCATACCCATTAAATTTATCAATATTATCAACTACATCTAAATCTAATAAAAAGAATCTTGCAATTTCAATCCCTAGATATCCTCCATTAACATCATCAAGTACCAGTACAGCCACAACATCAACTTCAATTCAAGCAGTTTCAGTCATCCAACAACAACAACAACCCTCAATGAATAAAACTGGTTGGGAAATACCTAAAACTCCTTCAAAATCAGTCACTACGCCTTCAGTTTTATCACATTCTAATTCAGTTTCCAATTTCAATTCAATTTCTTGTTTATCTTCATCTCTGTCAAATTCATATTCACAACCAACAATGTCATCTTCATATATTTCAAGGTCTTTCCAATTCTTTGCTAATTGGGGGAATATTTCACCATCGTTAGACTCTAATATTTCATCTTCATCTTCAATACATTCAAATAAAACTCCAAGTCCTGCCATTGTCGAATATGATGAATACCCATGGCATGGATCTAATACTTTTAATAATAATCAACATCATTCTTTTTCAATTTCATCTTCCTTACAAAAGACTAGAAATAATTCACTTAATCACGAATTATCTAGAAAAATCATTAAATCAAACTTACCATCATTACCAAAGATTAGAAGAACTACATCAACCGTTATAAATGAAGTTAAAAATGATATTAATTCCGAATTACTCAACATCATGAACACTTCAATCAAGAATTCTTCAACGATAATTTCAAATAAAACAAAAAGCGTTTCTGTATTGAACGTTCAACCTAATAATAATAATCATAATAATAATAATAATAACACTAATTTAAAACCACATCAACCTATATCAACTAAGGAACACTCATTACCGAAATTAACGGGTTATAACCAAACATATATTCCTGAGTTCCAATTGCAAGCATGTCCAACCGCATCTGATCTAGAACAAAGAGTCATAAGTTCGATGAAATCAGATCTATCATTTGGTGATTATACCAAATCTAAAACTATTTTCATTTCATTAAGAGCTAGAGAGATTAAAGAAATTAGTATGAAAAGAAACACAATACTTAATACTGATTCACTAACTAATAGAAGTGATTCTTCATTACCACCAACAACATCATTAAACAGTCCCAACTCTAGTCCATTTTCAAATTTCTCGTCTTCGTTACCTTCATATCCTGCAACTCAACAGGAATTCACATCACAGACTAAAAAATTCTTTAACTCAGGACATCCAATTGGTACGACAAGGTCAAGATTTGAAAAAATAGATTCTTTGATAAGGGAAGTCTGTAAATTCGTTCGTGATTATCATAATGGAAGTAATGAGAATGCAATATTTGAAGATGATGAATATGAAGACGGTGTTGGTGATAATAGTAATAATCATTCACATAAAAATGATTATGGCGATGTTGAAAAAATAAGAGAGATGCTTGTCAAATTATAAGTTACGAAAGAGAGGGAAACAATCACAATATAAATTAATGAGTCATGAGTTCATGAACAGTAGAATCATCATCAAAAACGTTCTTTTCTTACTAAAAAACGCGCTAAATTGGAATTATATTCTGGTGTAAATTTGAGGCACTGGTCCACCACCAATAATCTGTGTTTTGTTTTTTCACTAAAAAAAATCACGAATCTAAAACATTGAACTTGAAAAGCAAATTCACTGTATCTTCAAGATCTCTACGGTGGTATTAAACTCCCACAACTCGATTTTCATCGCTAAAATTATCTGGTTTCATCCACCATCATCTACTGATCATCATGAGTGCTCACAATTACTGGCCTAAATTCGAGGACCAACAACCAGAACCTGAAATCATCTATCCTGACAAAGATGAACATCAAGAAGAAGTGACACCTGAAATATCTGAGCAAGCACAACAGAAAATATATCAACAAGTGAAGAAGAAGAATGAAATACCCAATAACACTGTATTTCATGAATCTGCTGAAAATAAAACGGAGGAAGCGTTGAAAACTTTCATTAATCTGGATAAAACAACATATGCTAACAAACAAATTGGTAACTCTGGTCAAAATGGTGACTACATGCAATGTGTATGTACAGAAGATCTGGAAGACGGAATCAATTCCGCTTGTTTTGATGAGGATTGTATCAATAGAGGTACCAAAGTTGAATGTGTTAATGGCTCAAATTCATCATGTGGTCAAAATTGTGCAAATCAAAGATTTCAGAAAAGACAATACGCGTCAATCAATGTGTTCAAAACCGAGAAGAAGGGATATGGTGTTAGACTTCAAGAAGATTTGGAACCTGATTCTTTGATCTATGAGTACATTGGGGAAGTTATTGATGAAAAGACATTTAAGAAAAGAATGATGAATTATGATCAAGAAGGAATCAAACATTTTTATTTCATGATGTTACAAAAGGGTGAATTCATCGATGCCACTAAAAAGGGATCATTAGGTAGATTTTTAAATCATTCTTGTAACCCAAATTGTTATGTTGAAAAATGGGTGGTTGGTGATAAATTAAAAATGGGTATCTTTTCCAAAAGGAGAATCTTAACAAATGAGGAGTTAACATTCAATTATAACGTTGATAGATATGGTGCAAATGCGCAAAAATGTTATTGTGGTGAAAAAAACTGTATTGGATACATTGGTGGTAAAACACAAACTGAAAGTGCTTCATTATTACCTCAATTTATTTCTGAAGCTTTAGGTTCATCAATTGAAGACGAACAAGATTTCATCATTGCCAAACAGAATGCAAATGCTAAACTGGAGAAAAATGAGAATAATATAAATGTTGAATTCGTTAATTCATTAACAATGAAACAAATTGAAAGATATGAAATTAATAAGGTTGTTGGAGCTTTAATGCAAACTGAAGATCTATTAATAATTGACAAACTCTTGAACAGAATTGAACTGACTACAAATACAAACATCCAATTGAAATTAAGTTTAGCGCATGGTTATTCGTCACTTGGTAGAATAATTCGAAAATTCATTGAAAGAGATGATGGATTCGAAAACAATAATAAAAAAACAGGCTTAATTATTAGAATACTAGAAACTATGATTGAATGGCCTGTTGTTTCAAGAAATCATATTGAAAAAGTTGAAATTATCCCTGTTATAAAACAACTGGAAAATATTAGATTGGATCCAGATATTACTTCAATTGCAGGTGAATTATTATTAAGATGGGAAACGTTCACTTATGTTCAAAAGATTAGAAAAGCAGAAACAAATGGGAATGAAAACAATGGCTTCTTTTTAGATGATAGAAGAAGAGAGAGACAACAATTCTCCACGCCTGATCCAACTTCAAATCAACCCGCATCAAATTCAGAACCTCGTTTCGAAATGATTAAAGGTGATTTTTATAATGAAGATGATGCTAGATATAATTTACATCCAGACTGGAATCCTGCATTTGCTGAAGGTCAAAATAGATTCTATTTTTATAACAGCAACACAGGTGAAAGTTCCTGGGATAAACCACAAATAATTGAAAATAATACAAATACCACATATAGTAATAGCAACGGTGGATATGCATCATCAAATAGTAATTTTATAAACTACACAGATGAAGAAAAAGAATCTTATAGAAAAAGAAGATATGAAGAAGATAAGAAAAAAAGAGATGAAGAATTAACAAACAAGAAGAAGAAAGAAAACAATGCGTTTGAAGATTTGATTAAAAAGGCGACTGAAGTGGAAACACGTAAGAAATTGGAAGAAGAATCTAAATTGAAAGCCATTGAAGATTCTAAACGAAAGAAGAAAGAACAATATAGAATGAAAATGTTAAAATCAAAATCAAAATCACAACACAAAGGACCTAAACCAACACCAGGCACCGATCAATGGAAACAATTCTTTGCCAAATATATTCCAAACATGTTAAAAAAATACATTGAAGAACTTGGTAAAGATAATGTTAAACTTTGTGCTAAAGATATCACTGCAATTTTGGTATCTAAAGAGTTGAAGAAGGGTAGAACACCACCAGAGAAGATGGATTCACATATGTATGAAAAGGTTAAACAATTTTCAGCAAGTCATATGGATAGATTCTTGATCAAATTTAGAGAAAAGAGAGATAGAATTAAAAGAGAATCTGTGAAAAAATAGAGTGAAAAGAAAATCAATATAAATCATATTGTAATAAGAATTAATCATGTAGAAACAGAATTTTATTCTACAAACTTATATATATAGTGCAACTTAAAAGTTTATGATTTAGAAGTTTTGATTCGGTAGAGAGATTTACAAAACTACACCTAATAATTAAATTGCTGTATCATTACAAAGAATCAAGAGAGTTTCATAACTGGTTTAGAAGTTGTTATATCTTCTTGTCATAACTGTATCGAATATCTATCAATGAACCAGTTTCCTATCAAACCATGTTTTATCAGATCCATTGTTCTGGCCCAATTAGGAAATTTTTCAAGAAAAATATTCACAATTCTCTAAATGTCTAACACAGAAGAGAATACCTGACATGAACGTAATCAGGTATCATATTTTGTATTTATACCTCCAAATATCAGAAAATATCATATATCATTATTGTTCTTTTTCTTTGTTGAGTGTTCGTTTTTTTCAATTTCAAATCTTTGCAATTTTTATCAAGATCTAGATTTTCAAAAAATGGTTACTTTAGGTTCATATAGATTAAGTGATGAAGAACAACAAATTGATATCCCGAAAGATACCAATTGTTATTGTCTTCAATGTGAATATAAGAGAGACAATCTAGAAAGAGTGACTAACGTGAGTTGATACCTCCATGGCCCAATCATTAGCATCTTTACTAACATTAACTAGAACTTCTTTTATGGGTTTTTACTATTTCCGTTATGGTGTTATAACATTGCTATATATTTATACTCTTCAAGGCTAGATTCTGCCTATCAATTTAGTGACAACATATTATGGCAGCACAGGCAAGAAATAATTTTAAATGATAATGAAGATGGTGTGGTAACTACGGTTATCTCGAACCATTATAAAACTACTGATTTGTTTAATAGATGGATCGGTTGGAGTTTAATGGCAATATTAACCGTGTTAGTTATTTTTGCTATGGTGATCTTGGTTATTATATAGGCAATTGTGTTAATTGGGAGCTTATATATAAATTGTATGTGATTATTTTGGAATGAATATTGAAATTGAGTTTATAATTGAATCTGGATTTTCGATTTTGGATTTTGGACCACATGTAATTTATTAGCTCGAAAAGTTAAAACGCGTAACTTGCATAAAAAAGTAATCCTCAGATTGAAAAAAGTAAACAAACAGGCCTTAAGGCTAAAAAAAATTGAATCAAGGTCATGGTTCATCGTCCAACTGTACATATTACATATATGTAAGTAACAGTTAATTTGGTCCGTGGACCGTGAGATGGCTATATATATTTGTTATGATTTTCTTTTATTATTTTCAATTGTTGGATTTCAGCTTTTGTGAACATTACAGGTATTTCAATCCATTATAATAGGGGTTTCTCATTTATACACTCTTTTACTGTCTTCATTTGCTTTAGCTGCTGATACTTGTGGTAATAACAAGGTTTATTTGACTGGTAGTCCAAGCTCTACTTCTGTTTTAACCACTTCAACTTCATCTTCTGTCACCACAACTCCAACAACTACTCCAACCACTGCTACCACCTCAACTTCATTCACAGGTAAATCATATAGTGTTATATCTACTACTTACACTTCATCTAGAAAACCACTTACTACCACTTCTAAAAGTTCATCATCAACTTCAACCACTTCAAAAGCTACAGACACGCAACCTGCTTATTTCTCTGAAAATCAGATTCATCATCATTTTCCCTCACTGTTAACGTCAATCTGAAGGATTATAATTATTCTCACAATCATTTTAGTTCACAATCATCAATTAATGAATTATTAGCACTTCATAAATATCTAGTTGATACACCTTCAATTTCTTTTCAAGAACAGGAAATCTCAGGAAAACTTGCAAAATATCTGCAAAATAAAGGTCTTACTGTAGAAATTCAACATGTTACTAGCTCAAGATCTAACATATTAGCATATAAAGGATCAGTTAATGATACCAGAATCGTTTTGAACTCTCACATAGATACCGTTCCGCCATTTTTCCCTTGCTCTGTCAGAGATAATGGTACTAAAATCTATGGTCGTGGTTCCACTGATGCAAAGGGTTCAGTTGCGACTCAAATAATTGCATTTCTTGAACTGATTGATGATTTAGAAGAAGGTGATGTCTCATTGTTGTTTGTGGTTGGTGAAGAAAATGATGGTCTTGGATTCAAACATAGTGTTGAAAACACAATCCATGAAAATTGAGAAACTGTTATATTTGGGGAACCAACTGAATTGAAACTAGGGGTTGGACATAAAGGGGTTTATTTTATCACCTCACATTGAACGTCACAGGGAGAGCTGCTCATTCCGGGTACCCAGAACTAGGTATTGATGCTAACTCGATCCTTATTGATCTGTTGTACAACATTAAAAATAAACCTTTTCCAAGTGATGAGCTATTAGGAAATTTCACATTGAATATTGGACTTTTCAACGGTGGTGTTGCGAAGAACGTTATCTCTGCTCATGCGTTTGCAGATTTGGTGTTCAGGGTCTCAGCAGATGCTTATAAACTCAAGGCATTGATAAGTGACGTTATCGATGAATTGAGAGTTCATGAATTTGTTGAATTTGAGGAAACTTTAGGACTAAACCCAGTGTTCTTCGATCATGAAATTGAAGGCTTTGAAAGTGTTTTACTAGGATACGGGACTGACGCTTTTTCATTAGATGGTCATTCGTTGAAGCATAAATTCCTATATGGACCTGGTTCAATTCATGTTGCTCATGGTGCTGATGAATATGTTTCTGTTGAAGACTTAATTAATGCTGTTAATGGATATAAGAAGATCATTCAGCATGCTCTACTTTTATAGATTTAAAGATGAACGACTAAGTTCTTGATTGATCTTATTTTGTTGGTTATATAATTGATACACTAACCTAACTTAATTAACTGTAATAAACATAGTATTTAGATTCTGATATTACGACGTAGGTTTTAAGTCCCAGATTAGCTTTTAGAATGAAACAGTGGTTAAACTTCTACACATACTTTAAAGATGGTCGTTAATTTGGTACTGCTTAAGTTAATTCAAACTGATTATGGTCATTGGCAATGTGAATTGTACTAAAAAAAAAACGCCTAGGGGTGATATCCTATTCTAATGTCCAAAGAGTCAAGAGTCAAGAGTCAAGACCGGTACGTACTAGTAACTATGGTGTACCCCTGGGCCCTGGCCCAGAGTTTTAAGTTTTAACAAAAAATCTCTCTTTAGAAGACTCTTAGCTTTTGAGATTATTATTGTCTCGGCAATTTTAGTGAACAATAAGATCTTGATTCTTTAGTGATAATATCATTTTGATCTCAATCCCACTTTTGATAATTAATATACATTACAAGTAACAATCGGTTCATCAAAAGTCAACTGTCGTGGAGAGTCATTGTTTTCACAACTAAAAGCTAAAACAGCTGCAAATACTTCAAATCATCTGATTGGCGCCTAAAACTAACAAAAAATATTGAGATAAACGGTTTTTGTGTCCCGAACCATTGTGATACATCTATTTTTGGCTTCTTTTCAAGGCTGAGAAGAACTTTCCAAATTCCATTATATAAAATAAAGAATTTTTCATTCTTTGTATTAATTTATTATAAGACTAATTAACTGCCTTTCAAATCTTCCTACAGTCATGAAAGCTTCATATTTATCAACTCTGCTTTACACATCTTCCTTAGTTTATGCTCAACAGAGTAGTAACTCACATCACAACTCACATCAAGGGTCTGCTTCAAGATCAGTATCAAACTCTGAAGAAACTTCTTATTATTCAGAATATGGTGTTTTAGAATTCGATAATTTTGGTTTCTCAGGATATTATAAGAACGTTGCAACTTTAGATTCCTCTTCAACTTGTAACTGTGAGTTGGCAAGTAACAGCAAAAGAACAGTATTCTCAGGTGTTGGTACTCCTTTGAACGAAGGTGTCTCCGTTCATTTCAGAGGTCCTTTAATCTTAAACACATTTGCATTCTATAACTCTGATAGTTTTACAATTGGTGATTCTTCATCTCAAGAATGGACTAGAAAAAGTTACTACGATGGTGAAACTCAAGAAAATGCTACTTTCTTAACTGCTGCTGGTGACGAATCTACTTGTTTGGGTAATGCACTTACTTATGCTGCTAGTGATGGTATTAGTAAAGCTTCATCAAGTACACTTTTAGCTAATAACACATTAATTGTATCAGATGAGGAGTTTATGATTTTTTCTAATGTTAGTTGTGCAAAATCAGGGTTTGATAATGATTGTGGTGTTTACCGTGATGGTATTCCAGCATATCATGGATTCTCAGGTGTTACTAAAATGTTTCTATTTGAATTTGAAATGCCATCTGAACCTTCTGATGATGAAGAAAGTTTCTCAGCTTATGACATGCCCGCTATCTGGTTGTTAAATGATCATATCCCAAGAACAGCACAATATCCAACTAATGAAAACTGTTCTTGTTGGGCTACAGGTTGTGGGGAGTTTGATATTTTTGAAGTCATGAACACCACTGAAGCTACTCATATGTTCTCCACAATCCATGATTATCAAGGTATCAGTGACATTGGTACTGGCATTCAAGCTCCTGGTTATATCACTAGAAACACTACAGGTGTTATGAAAGGTGGTGTTGTCTTTGGTAGTGATGGTAAAGTTACAGTTTTCGTTAATGGTGCAATCACATTTGACTCAACTATAAGTGCTTCTGATGTCAATTCTTGGGTTTCTGAAACCATTGAAAAAGCGAGCGCTGTCACTGACACATTAGTATCTGCTACTAATACAGGAACTTCAAGTGGTGCTGCTCCTCCACTTCCATTCAACATTGATTTAAGAGTAGTTTATGTTGCTTTTGCATTAGTTGGAATTTCTACATTATTTTAAAAGCATTCAAATTTAGATAAATATCAAAGGGATAATATAAAGAATATCGTATAATTAGATTAAAGCGGCTACTAGCCCATATTTAAACGCTGTAGCCTGTTACACTAAAACACATATCAATAACACCCGGACACCACAAAATCGTGAGAGCCCCAAAAAGTTTTTAGGTTGATTATTTTGGCTAAGATTAGGTGCATAAATGACTGTAAAAGTCAACATTTTGTTAATTAAGTGCATGATTTAGTACTAGAAAATAGTGCCATCAGATTGAACGCTGTCAATTTCCTTATGAAACGTTTTTAAAATGCACGATTTCTTTTCTAAAGAGTTAAATATTGGATTTTTTCAAAAATTTTAATCAATTATTACTTGATTAGGCCTCCAATGGGTAAATACAAAACATGAGATTTCAAGAAATGAAGAACTTTTCAAACTTGTAATGATATGAAACTTCATATATAAAGTGTTTCAAGTATCCAAAATTTGAAACAAGTTTGAAGTTTTAATCATCTAAATACATTATACACAACTTATAAAAATGGGATATCAAGCAGCTTTAATAGCATTATCCATCATAGCTTTAATCCTATTGATACCACCTTTAATATGGCATATTAAAACTATTAATGTCCCAGCAATAACTTTAATCATATGGCTACTTTTGATGGATCTTCAGGTGTTTGTGAATGCTATCATCTGGGGAGGTCCTGATTTCGTAGATAAGTTTGATGGAACTGGTTATTGTGATGTTATGGTTAAATTACAAGTCGGTGCAAGTGTTGGTATAAGCTCGAGTGTTGCTGCAATCATGTTTAACTTATATAGAATCTTGAGGGCAGATAGTGTCATTCCTGGTTTAAGAAGTTTCAGAAAGATTTTTGTTGATTTAGCTATCAGTCTAACGGTTCCTATAATTGTTATGGGATTGAATTATATCGTTCAAGCTAGAAGATATTACATTTTCCAGTACTCAGGATGTCAAAATATCATGGCTCCAAGTTATGTCACTATATTAATATGTACAATGTGGATTGTTATTTCTGCGTTAGTTGGTGTTGTTTATGCAATTTTAATCATCTTTAAATTCTTCAAAAGGAGAAAAGATGTCAAAGATATTTTAAGATGTACTAATTCTGGTTTAGATTTAGTTAGATTCTCAAAATTATTGATATTCTGTTGTATTGTTATTTTAGTTATGTTTCCATTATCACTTTATATCTTTGCAGGTGATATCTCAAATGTGGAACCAAGTTTTAGCTTCAAAAATATTCATAACACAGCTGTTTGGTTCACTGTTTCAATGGTTCCATTGAATGAACCTACTTATAATGTCTGGATTTATATCGCATTAAGTTACGTTGTGTTCATCTTTTTTGGTTTAGGTTCAGATGCTATTGAAATGTATCTTGAAATCCTCTCAAGAATAGGGTTCAAACCAGTCATTGAATACTTTAGAGAGAAACGTCAAAGAAGAAGACTATTGAAAGCTGATGAAATGGTTTCTAAAGCTTTGAATAGAGAAGGTTCAGTGCTAGGTACGAATCCATCAGGAACAGCATTTGATCTTGAATTACAACAAATGTTGGAGTCTTCAGAAACGCCTATTTCAAATGCATTTTCAGATAAACACGCATTAACCAAATCTGCAACCTTGACGAGATTCAATGAAGATGAATTGGAATTGGATGATGATGATGTTCAGTATTTGAATATGTTATATCGACATAGAGATGATCGAGCTGATGAAGAAAATGCTGCTAGTAATGCATCTTCTGGATCTGAAACTTTTGATGCTGGTGAGTTCAAGTACAAATATACTGTAGAGCATTGATTTGAATATTTATACAATTGTTAATATGGGCTGTTCGTTTTTTTAAATTTTAGTATATGGTGGGATTTTTTTAGTACTAAAAGCATCGTAAGATTAACTAAAAATTCGATAAACTTTTTTTTACAAAATTGAGTAGAATAAAAATAAATTAGTAAAAAAATTATAGCACAGACAATCACGATATGAAAAGCGAGTGTATTAAAGTAGTATAAAAGGGGGGAGTAGATACTCGAAAAAATAAAACAAAAATAAAAGCTAAAACTGTCTTTGTTGGGATTTAATCTATTCTTCAGTTCTTGGGTTAGAGATTAAATCAATTTTGCCTAAAGAATTTCAGTGTTAGTAAATGGATAATGAAAAGGAATTGAACTGGGGGTATATTAATACATACTTTGAGAGAATGAGTAGTTGTCAAATTTGGAACCATCTTCTCTTTCGACTTTTTGGATAGTAAGGTTAGCATCAACGTGAACTAAAGCACTATAATTAGATTTGGTTAGTATTATGAAACAAATATGACACAAGGAGTTGTCTTTTTTTCGACTCGATGATACCAGTAATCCATAATAATACGAATAACGATGTCAATGGACCGTGTTGAAAAAGATACTCACCCTTTTTTAACGTATTCAGTTAAAAAAGCGTTTTGCTTTTCATTGAAGGAAATGACATTGAACCATGAAACTGGACCATCTTTTTTACTTTGAACAGCAACTGGGTATCTAACGTATCTAACACCATTAGCAGATTCTGTTTCAACGATATCTTGACCGACTCTTCCCAAGATTTGAACTCTGGCAAATGAGTTTCTTTGGGCAGAAGAAGAGAATTGACGGACACTTGAAGCGATTGAGGTTCTGAACATTTTGAGTAACGAATAAATTTGAGTGAAATTAAATTAAAAATCCAAACTAATTTCAAAACACGAAATAAAAATAATGAGCCCAAAACATCCACACACCACAAAATGGTTGCGCAGCCCCGCGAATCTCCTCAAAATCTCTCGATAAATTTCCTCCAAAATTAGCGCAATTACACTGAAATTAAATCTTTTAGAGCAATTTCATTGGTCTTTAGGCGCTGGCTCTTCACGATTTACTACTGGACTCTACTTGAAATCAAGTGGCTCCGCATTATTCACAAACACTTATTAGATCCACGAGAGACTCCCCTTTTACTGCTCCAGTTTAGCCGTTTTGTGTCACTGATAAGACCGCAAATATGGCTTTCAATCACGATATTCAGATTCACAAACAATATAATCACATCCAGTCCTCAGAGACTCACAACGGCAATTTTCTGCAATCCAGTGAAGACTCTTCTAATCGTTATGATGAGTTAAGCTCCACTGATGTCGATAGTGCTGAGTGGATCTTGTTCTCGCCATCAATGGTGAATGATAGTGGTCGACATGAGGGTGAATCAGATGTTTTGTCAACAAATGGTAATGGTGATGGTAGTCACTTCACGTATAGCACTTCAAATGGTTACGCTCAGCAATATGGAGATAATGAAGAAAGAGAAGAAGAAGAAGAAGAAGACGACGATGACTCCTCATTGTTGGATAGTTTAGAACCAGTTCAATTCTTTTTCCCAACTCATGATCAATCTGGTCAGTTCTCTAATCAATTCATCTCTGATAAGACAGACTCTTGCTCTGTATCTTCACACAAAGAACATATTACTAGTCGCATTGATAGTTGGAGAAGAGAACAAGCTCGAATCCTTATTGATGAAATAAATCAGGGATCTGAAACTTCCAGAAGTGAAGCAAGTGAACTATTAGCATCATGGGGTGTTGATGACAGCAATTCTTTTACAGAATCAAAGACAGCTATACAATCTCCAGTGGGATCTTTTATTGAAACTGAAACTGAAGCTGAAGAAACTTATGATTATACTAAAAATAAACGCTTTTATGGTGATGATATTTTTCAAGGATTAACGCAACGTGAAGTTGATAAGATTAAAGCAGTCGCTAAACAAATGACATCATCTTTGAAAAGAACTAGAGAAACAGATCGTGATTATCTAATTGAAAGATCTCAATTTCAAGCTCATATGTCAAACAACAAGAGAGTTTCTGTTTTATTAAACTTATCACGAGTCACAACAAACAAATATCTTTTTGATAACAGAAATCAACCATTCTGGAAACAAGATTTAAGCTCTGCTCAATCATCTTTATCCTTAGAGAGCAGTTCGATCATGTTTGGTAATATACATTTAGGAGACGTTATATAATTAGGTTGTTATTTTGGGAGGAATATTGGAAGGAGGGTGCTATTATGGTTTATGGTTTTAAGGTTTTCAGTTCTACAAGTTTCTTTGTTTTTATGTTTGCGTTTCATAAATTTAATACATTGAAAGATTTCAAAAAATATACAGGAACTTCACAATTCAAAACTACAGTAGTAAGATCTAGTAAAACACAAAATTTAATTCAAACGCACATGATAAAAAGATCTAGTTTTATATATAAGGATAATAATAATAATCAATAGAAAAACGTTACTTTGTATAGGAAATAACTATAAAAGCAACAAACAAAAACAAAAGTATAAGTAAATAAAAATAGTAATAAGAATAAACAATATCAGTTGAAATAAAAATAATCTTTTTTTCTTCTGATATGACCAATCACTGAAGAAAATTAGGCAATTGAACCATAATTACCAGAAGCAAGTGTCTTATGACTTGGGATTGGAGTCCAAGTTTCTTGATTAAATGGATCATCTTTTTCAGAAACACGACTTTCTAATTCAATACCACTAGTGACGAATTGAGAACCTAGATCTTCATCAACGTTGAATTTAATAGAAACACCTTGTTCTGATTCCTTTGCTTCTTCTTCAGTGATAAATCTAGCGATTAATTTTTCTTCATTATCATCTGTTAAAACAACAGGAGTAGTGAATCTCCAAGTGATTCTTGATTTTTCTTTATTGAAAGTACCTTGAGGTTTTGATAAAGCAGATGAACTTGCTCCATCAATAGAAACTGAAACGACTAAATTATTTAATGTAACTGAATCATTTGGTCCCAATAATTCAGCAACTTGTGGTGATAATTTAATACTTAACATGACAGAAGCTTGAGTTTTTTCAAATCTCCATGCTGGAATGATGGAAATTGGAGCTGGTGTTGATTTAATTGAATATTTCAAAGCACCTAAAGTTCTACCAAGAATAGCATTTGGTAAGATTTCAAAAACATTACCTTCAATTTGTTTCAAGAATGCTTGATTTGGAATAACTTTATCAAAGGCAAATGGTGTATTGATTTTCAAATTACTTGAAGATGGAGTTTCAATTTGTCCATTAACATTATTGAAATTCAAAGCAATTTCACCAATGATTTGAGATGAAATTTGTTCACCATCTTTAAATTTAGCATTTATAACTTCAGCAACACTTGCATTTAATCCAGGTTGGTCAAATGTGGAATGTTGGAATAAGCCACCAGGACCTAATAATGAAGAACCTGTAGTTTGAGGATTTAATTGTTTAACTGAATCACCTCCTAAACTACTGAAGCTTGATAATCTCTTAACAGATTCAGATGTAGTGTTGTCTAATCCAGTGAATAGTTGAGAGTGAATATCACGTCTATTAATTGGAGGTGGTGGTTGAATTGAAGGTTGGTGAGTTGGGAAATCAGTGGTACTATCTTCACGAATGTTACCAAGACCAAAAGTACTAATTTTTCTCGATGGTGGAGGAGCTGGAGCTTTAACGTGCTCTTGAACTGGAGCTTCAACTGGTACACCATTATTATTTAATCTGATTGGTGATTCTTGTGTTGTTTGTTGTGGTGGGGTTTGGAATTGTTGGTTATGTAATGGTGATTGGCTAAAAACTGGGGCTGGTTGAGCTTTTGGTGGGGCAATAAAGTTGTTATTGTTGTTGTTGTTGTTTAGCGGATAGTTTTCTTGAGGTGGTTGTTGCTGTTTTTGTTGTTGGTGATGATTTGGAGGTTGATAGTCCACATCTAACATAGACACAAAATTATTTGATGAATCTGCTCTTGAAGTGGGTTGTAATGGAGCTTGATTAAATGACATACCACTGTGTTGATTAGTTAAAGGTGCAGGTGGAGCAAAATTTGGCTCATGAGCTGGAGTTGGACTATTCTTAGCTAATGGTTCAGGTTGAGTAGATTTGTTGGTACCAGTCAAGTGAGGAGCAAAACTATTACCATGAGAAACAAAAGATGCATTTCTAGATTGTCCTGTGTGTGATGGAGTTGAGCCACTAATTGATGAAGCTTCAGACTCTGGCAAGACGTCATCATTTCGGTACTTTTTATCTTTCTTCTTTTTACCAAAGATTGAACCAACTTTAGATCTCAATTTCAATCTACTTTGATGATCTTTACGACCATTCTTAGTAGCACTTGCAATTGAGGCAGCACTGGTGGCAGTAGCAGCAGCAGTAGTACCGGCTGCAGCAGTACTTGCTACTGAAACATTACGGTTTGATTTTGATGGTGAAGTGGAACTAAATTGACCAAATGAAGCTTTTTGTTTAATTTGTGGAGATTCAGCTGCTTTTCTAGTTTCTTTTGGAATATAAGTAGTTTCACTTGAAACTTTAGCAAATCTTGAGATTTCGATTTCAGGATCGAAATTTAAAATAGTTTCTAAAGTCTTTTCATTACTTTCAGAAATTTTATTTAAAGTGTCAGTATAAGCTGTAATAAATCTCAACAAACTATCTCTTAAAAACTCTAATCTATTAAAATCAGTGTTTTCAAATAATTCAAAAACATAAGGAGCATCAGAATCCCAAGTAGCATTAGCATTTTGTAGAGCAGTTTGATATTTTTGTTGTTTATCTAAATGTTTATCTGGATTTTCAGCATATTTATCAAGTTTATCTTGATTATATTCAATATCTTGAGCGACTTCACTTAATTTTGAATGTAATCCTCTCACATCAGCCCACTGTTTATTTCTCGAAGTGAATCCACTTAATGGTAAGATAACTTCCTTATCAACAACATTTCTTAAAAGATTATTAGCAGAAATTTCATCTTTAATTTCTATAATGACTTTATTCCAAATCTCAGATAAATGACCAATAGCATCAACGTTATAATGTTGTAATTCTTCCCTTGATAACACTTGGTTGTCAATGATCCCACGTTCGATATTTTTATTCAAATCTTGACTTTCATTGACTAATTTATTTAGATCGTTTAGATAATTGGATTTAATAGCATAATACTTCTTGAAAAAGCCGGAAAACTCATCGTTTAATAACTTAGCTTGACTTAGTCTGACTCTAATGATCTCAGTGGCATCAATTGGTCTCTGTGAAACCAAAATGGAGCTTGAATATTGATTTCTTTCAGTTGTCATCTTTTCACACCTTGAATTAAATACCCGTTATAGTTATCGTAGTAGACGTAGAACCGAATTGAAATAAGTAAGAAGAATGAGGGATCTATGGATTCAAAAATTCAATGGGTGATGATTGACTTGAAATCCCTTCGGTTACTGATAAAGCTTTCGTTCTTTTTGATGGCTTTGATAGGGATACAGTTAATGCTAATTATCGAAATATCCGGACTTAATTTTTTAGACATTTCGAATCTCAGGGCTCAGGGCAACAAGTACAGCAGCCAGCCCAATTATATTATTCTGGATAGGAGGAGTACAGAACGTCTCACTACAGCTAAATATATTTCATTAATATCAATCTGTTCATATATAAATAACGCCTATTTTAACCTATACAAAAGGTCCCAAGCTGGAACCAACGTTCAATGAACCAATGTTCAAACTTTTAACTTCTACAGTCATTAATTTCTCTTCATCTTGTTCTGGTGGAGGCCCATATTCACCTTCGAAAATGACAGCACCAGCTTTTCTTCTAATCTCAACATATTGAGATTCCAGTTGGTTCAAAAGTTCAACTGCACTTGGTCTATCTTTAGGATTTGGACTAATCATCCATTTCACTAGTGTATCCAATCGACCTTTACCATCAACTAAAAATCTTGGAGTCCAACTTGGTATTCTTTTAGAATTTGATCCAACTGAAGAATATGATGAACTTGTAATTTCAGTATTATTCCATTGATTTGAAAAAGTTGAATTTTTAGAATTCATTGAATTATCGTTATATAAATTCAACTCAGTTGAACTTAATCTACCTGTATCACTTAAATCCCCAGATCTTAATTTTTGCCATGCAATACCATTATCTGGTAATATGATATTAGCAGCAGTTTCGAGCATAATTAAACCAAATGAAAAGATATCTGCAGGTTTATCATAAACTTGTTGTGATATTATTTCAGGTGCAATATATTCTCTATCACCTTCTCTTTCAAAACCAATTTGAACAGGAAATTTAGATGCCATACCAAAGTCACCAATTTTCAAAGAACCTTCAAATGTTATGAAAATATTAGCAGGTTTTAAATCTAAGTGTAAAATATCACAAGAATGAATATATCTTAAGCCCATTCCAATTTCAACAATCATTTTCCAAATTCTCCATTCATCAATTTTTGAAGAGTTGCCACTTTCTAATAAAAATTTGTCTAATGATCCATTTTCACAAAATTCGGTCATTATATATAAGTGACCATTATGTTCCCAATCATTGATAAAATTAATAACATATTCTTTACCTTCAATATCATTTGTCTGTTGTTCTTGTAAAATTTTAAGTAGTTCAACTTCTTCAAATATTCTCTTTCTTCTTTTCAATCCTAAGAATGGAGTTTTAATTCTTTTAACAGCATATTTAACGTTTTGAAAAGTTATTTCATAAACACTTGAAAATTCACCATTACCAACAACTTGAACGTTTTGAAATTGTGAAGTCAAATGATCATCAACATTTGAGTTAACAGTTAATAAAGTTGAAGCATTAGCTGAATTTGTCATACTTAAAGAACCATCAGCACTTGGTGAGTCGATTGAAATATCTATTGGAGTTCTTGGGTCATTCAAACACTTATCAGGGGTTGATGATGATTGAACGTTAACACCTGAAATGTTTAGTTGTAAAGTTTTGGCTAATGAAGCATTTTTTGCATCTTTATAACGAGTTGGTGTTGATGGATCATGAATATCACTATTTTCATCTTCAAAAATTGAGTCCGTACTATTATCAAATTCATTTGCAATTTGTAAAATACAATCTCTTAATTCATTTGTATTTGAAGTTCTTGTTGATCTTCGGATTGAATTTAGAGAGTTATGATGAGATGGAGTTTGTTGATATACTTGAAACTTGTTCATATCATAATCATCTTCATCACTAACTTTTGGTGTTGAATTATCTTTTATTAGTGGTGAACTTGCAGTTATCACGTTTGATAAATTAGAACTTGGAAAACTTTGTTTGTTTGAACTTTGAATATTTAGTTGTAATGGTCTTTTGCATGGAGTTTCTGGTGGATTCACTGAAGCTTCACTTAGTTTTCTATTTTTCTTACTTAGCAAGCCAGATGACATGAAAGCAGTTTGTAATGGTTTAACAAATTTGTAAGAATTTGGGGTAATAAAATCTCCATCTTCATTATTCTCAATAGATTTGAAATTTAGTATATTTTTATTTGATGACCTATCAAGTTTAAGTTTATGTCTTGTTGGTCTTGAAGGAGAGTTGTTTGGTGATTCTCTTGATGAATCTATCGTTATTGAATCAATTGAGTTATTAATTTTATGCTGTGATCTAAGTAGTTGTTGTTGTTTTTGGAAATGAATTGATGGATTTGGCAATGGATGCAAATCTTTGTCAAATGGTGATTCGGCGTCATATGTAACTTTCTCTAGTGATATCATTTTCCTCAGTTTATTGAAATGTTTATGAACAGTACCTGGTGTATCTGGTGTGATATTGCTTTCATTATTAGTCGGAAACAGTAATGGTCTTTGTATATCATTTATGAATGGTGATAAACTAGAGCTACTAGTACTCGCAGGCCTTTTCAATGATGGTTGAGTTCTTGAAATTGCAGGAGTTGCACTTTCTTTGAAAGGTGACCAAATTTCAACTTCACGGTTTATATTATGATTTGATTCATCAAGATCTAATATTTTCTTCTTCCTTATCGAAAATTTAGGAGATGAAGTTTCATCTATCTTGGGATTTCTTTCAATACTTAAATTCAACAAACCAACACTTCTTCTTAAACCTTGAGAACCTTGAGATGATGATAAATTTGATATTCTTGGAGTTGTCTTTTCTGAAGGTAATGTGTCCTGAATATTTTCATTGCCTGAAAATTGAGAGTTTGTCACATCTTTCAACTCAGGCGACATCATAGCATCAACCATGACTCTTTTCTTTGAGCTTATATTGGTGCTTAAATATATTGATTTTGAATTTGATTCAGGTGATCTATTGGTACGCGTGAACATTCTAGCTTAAAACTTGAAGTAAGTGAATATGTGAGAAAAATAAACTTCCTTGCGAGGCAAGTAGTAGCTAATAGTCTAGTAGGCTTATTGAGATCCAATATAGACCTTCTTATTATGTTTGTAAATAAATGTCTTAGTCTTAAAGGCGACCAAAAAAAATCAAAGCAGCAGATAAATACTGAGAATAATGTAGTCTCCTAAGCCTATAAAATGTCCTATAATGTCCTGTAACGCTTGGAGTGATAGGAGGGTTAATCTGGGTAGTTTTTGAGTAGCAGTAATTCCAAGTGGTGGGTGCTTTTCTTGAATGTTTTTGTTTGTTTTGATGTTTGTTTATTTATTTGTCTCATTTTTTTTTTTGTTTGTTTTGATTTCGAAGCCAAAACAAATCGCGAATTTAGAAATTTTGTTGAAATTTGAGTGTTGATATAAGAGAAGTATATATGTTACTTGTTGACTATTAGGATACCCAGTCTATCACTGAGTAGAAGAAATAACCAAATCTCGAAAAAAAAGCCCACAAAAAGCAGTAAATATGGAGGAACTACGGTAAATTATTTGAAGAACTTCTATAAAACACCTTCATTGAATAACTGTCCATGTTGAGTCACTAATTAAGGTACGTAATCTAATGAAGAGTTAGTATTCAATCTCATAACTGCAAAATCACACTCAAATTTCATCATCAAATCCCATAAAAAAAGGATCAGTCTCATATAATAAGAATTGTAGTCATTACTTTGTTCATATACTATCTAGCTTAATTGTTCTTAATTTGATTCATCATATTGACATGGCATCTGATCTGAATGGTGTGTGAGTGTGGATGGTTATACGTACAGCTTATATCATGTCTTCAGAATATTCAGAAGTCCGCCAAATGTTGGTTATTTTGAAGATCTGTTAGAGTGAGGATTCAGGAAGTAAAAAATCATCTGGAAAATTTTCAAACTTAATAAAATTATTGGAAACTCACCTTAATTAGTAGGGCTACAACTTACAAGTTACAAAAGTATAGATTTTGGCAGATCACCCCAGATAGAATTCTCTGTAAACCAATCAACTATTTAAGTTCGTGGCTGTAAGCCGTGACCAATAAATGAGCTCACAGCTAACAATAAAATAAATGATATTATACTTCTAACCAATTAGACAAATTTACACTACAATTCTTAATAAATGCACAATATACAGACATATTTTTTATTAAACCAGACTAATTAACCTTCAAAGCATATGGATATTATTAACAAAAACATTGATTCATATTAAAAGAACATCATAAATAAAAACAAACCAAAATAAAGATGGATTATTTAACAATATCTTAATTATAATTTCAAAAACTTCTTAAACGATTAAATAAAAAATAGTGGGTTTTTTTGTTGATTCTTGTATTAAATTTAAATTAAACCTCTTTTCTAAAAACTTTGATAAGTAGTTTGATAAGTAGTTAACTTAGATGTTTAACTTAGTTCTTCTCCAGTGACGTCTTTTAGCGTTGTAACGGATGGTGTTGTTGGTCTTTAATCTAACCCATTGTGGTAATGGACGATTTTGGTTTTTAGCTTTAGCTAATTTTTGTTTAGTTTTGAAAGATTTTTGAGACTGGTTGGTATGTTAGTATACAAGTTTAATGTTGTTGTGTTTATAGAATATTTGAAAATATAAAGTAGTGATTAAGACATTATCCGGTACTTCTGAACTCTGAAAAGATGGGTTTGTGAACAACATGTTGTTATTACTTCAATTATAAGGTTGTTGATACCTTAATACGATTTATTAATCCTATTCAATATCTTCTCTATAATGGTAAAAAATTCTTTTTCAACTGTATTTCCAACACTGGGATTAAATTCTTATCTGATGTGTATATGACAGTGGTCTCTACTGATTGTATTCTCCATTCCAATACTCTATTAACTCTATTATGAGGTTACATACAGGCATTATGACTTAATTAAATCCTATGATCTTTCTTTTACTAAGTAGTTGTTTGTTTGATCAAATTCATTTTTTTCACTTCCACAATTCGGAACAGTCAAAAAAGCGGCGCAAACCAGAAAATACAGGAGGTGGGTGTTTGGATGTTTGAAACACTAGGGCTATGTAGCTGAGACACGTGCGGTAATTTAGGGGTCGGAGTAAAATCCTCATACATTTTTCAGTTTTTTTTTTACCACTCAGTCTCGGGAGTTGGTGAAAATTGATATTGAATTTTTCACATTTGTTCACATCAACAATCAACCCTGTTTAATATCCATATATCAAAATGACTAGAACTTCTGTCTTAGCTGATGCTTTAAACGCCATTAACAACGCTGAAAGAGCTGGTAAACGTCAAGTCTTAATCAGACCATCCTCAAAAGTTATCATCAAATTTTTACAAGTTATCCAAAGACATGGATACATTGATGAATTCGAATACATTGATGACCACAGATCAGGTAAAATTGTTGTTCAATTAAACGGTAGATTAAACAAAGTTGGTGTTATCTCCCCAAGATTCAACGTTAGAATTGGTGACATTGAAAAATGGACTGAAAACTTATTACCAGCTAGACAATTTGGTTTCGTTATCTTAACCACCTCTGCTGGTATTATGGATCACGAAGAAGCTAGAAGAAAACATGTTTCTGGTAAAATCTTAGGTTTCGTTTACTAGATAACGAATCTGTTCAATCAAAAATATAAAATGTAATTTAGCATGAATATTGATGTAGACTCTAATGACTGTAATTAAAGTCTAGGTAGTACTAGCATGTAACATATAGATATTAAGTTACTACTGTTATATCATGTGATACACTATTTATTATTCACTGCAGTACATTACTATACATTGAAGTATCTATATAGTAGACTGATTACCCAGTTTTATACCTTAAATACTATTGTATTGCACAATATCATCGATATCTATTCACTGTAATGTATTGTGCAATTACGTTGATTTTGGTACAGCAAGCATTAGCCCTAGCATCAAAAGCGTGAGCTTAGCTAGGGCTTAAGCCAGTCCCAAAAGAAATTTCGCGAATATTCCGAATTCAGTCTCATAAATGGCACAGAAGCCCTCGGCAAAATTCTCTCCGAAGTGCGCTGACCAAGTTTTGTTTTTTTTCATCCACGCAAAAGTTTTCAAGAAAAGAGAAATTAAATACACACTTTTCATATAGTTTCAATCAGAAGTATCAAAACAATGTCTTCAGGTATGTCACAGAGAGTGCAAACTATAGAGAGGAACATAAGAACAATAGTAATGAACTGAAATGAGATATCAAAGAACATATTTTTCAACCTATTTGTCAATATTACAATGAGACTAATTCATATTTAAAATTTACTATAATCAATACTATTCTATAAGTCAACAACAATTAATCAATCAAAGTGATATCATTATTTTCAATAGAATCAGAAAATTTATACGTATATTTTACCAGAAATGTTGGAAATCATTCACAGTATTCCATAAAGATTTTAGAGTTCCAGTATATCAAATTAAACTAAATCAAGAACCAAATACCAATATCAATGACAATATCATTCATTCAAATTCACTCTTGCCTATCCTCTCTATCTTAATCATCACCCACCAACATTTTATACTAACATAATTATAGAAAACGTTACTTTAGGTCCACAAGTCCGTGACGGCTCCCAAGTTTTTGGTGTTGCCAGAATCTTTGCTTCATTCAACGATACTTTCGTTCATGTTACTGATTTATCAGGTAAAGAAACCATTGCCAGAGTCACTGGTGGTATGAAAGTCAAAGCTGATAGAGATGAATCATCCCCATACGCTGCTATGTTAGCAGCCCAAGATGTTGCTCAAAAATGTAAAGAAGTTGGTATCACCGCTGTTCACATCAAATTAAGAGCCACTGGTGGTACTTCCACTAAAACCCCAGGTCCAGGTGGTCAATCCGCTTTAAGAGCTCTAGCTAGATCCGGTTTAAGAATTGGTAGAATTGAAGATGTCACCCCAGTTCCATCTGATTCTACTAGAAGAAAGGGTGGTCGTCGTGGTAGAAGATTATGATTTCATTTCTCATGTCATTACAGAAATCATTTTTATATCATATTACATTTTAAACCTCTTGCAAATATAATCTTTATTTAATTACTATGTTTGTGAATTCCATCCTTAATGAAAAGTTTGTTTCATAGAATAATCAAAAATACTTGTTTTGTGTAATAAATTTTTTTTAATTGTACGTTAAAATAAGCCAATAGAATAGCTTGATGTAGTTTGAGTTTGTTAGAATTTCTTGATGTAATTAATTTTTAGTGGTAGAATTTCATTTGTAATTAAATGAAATAATTCTGTGTATTAATCTTTTGTCAGTGATTCTTGAAATTCAAAAGACAATTAATAGCTGGCATAGCCACTTTTGTCATATAAGAAGTGTCTGTATATAATAATTGTTCTGCCTAAGTGGATTTCTACTGTCCTTGAATTTTTCGTTAATCTTCATGATCTCAATAATCTTTGTTCACATTTTTAATACCAGCCCAAAAAAGCGAGTGGACTCCTGTAAAAATCTACTGCAAATTACACTTGTAACGATAACAACTTACTTCCGTCATATACGATAATCATATAATCTTAAACAATTCAACTACGATGTCACGTCTGCTTGCAACGTCTTCAATAACACATTGATCCACTTCACAAATTTAAAGATAATTATATGATATCCATCAATGATCACTCCTAGTGTATTGAGCTAGATCAAGTCTTATAATCTAAAAGCATAAGCTAAACACCTTCAGGCTACTACTATGTTCACAAGCCACGAAGGTCAAATTTCTCTTGATACACATGATAATTCTGATTATGTATTACTATATACAATGCCCAAATAACCTATTCAGAGAGCCAATGACGTAACATTATCCAGAGCTCAGTTATATACAGATATCATCACTATATTTAGTTAGAGAATCTATCGTTATTTTGACAATTTGTGGTGAATACTGTACCAACTTATTGGGTTGGTTCAATCATAATTTGTTTTGTGGTCCAATTCGGATAAATAATCCTGACACAAATACGAACTCTGGATAAGATAACTCGATGAGAATAAAATAAGGATATCAGTCATCATATAAAGCCCAAAAGGGTTAAAAGTTAACATAGTGGTGTTGATCTCCAGATCAGGAAATTATTCGTGTTGTTGGGCTCTTTAGCACATAATCAGCTTCTTATCACTCTTGCTCGATAAGCTTGGACTTGACTTCCTAATAAAGTGATTCATACAACTAATAGTTGAAACATCATGTTGATATAAAAGATGTTCAAAATCCTTTAAGGCAGCTACCAATGTTATTACTATTCACATCAGCACTCCAACAATATTATATTTTAATCAACAATGACTGATAATTTATTAGTCTTACTATTTGGTGGAGTTTCAATTGGTGTCTTAGGATATGCAATCACTTTATTATTCCAACAAAAGAAAGCAGCTAAAGCATCTGTTTCTTCACAAAGAAAGGCTAAAAAACTTTATAATCCAGATGCTGAAATTCCACAACCAACTCCATTATACATCACTCCTGAACAAGTTAAAACGTATGATGATAGACCTTGGAGACCATTTCGCTGGCCTTACCATCAAACCATGTCTATTTATAAATTAGATATTAATCATTGGTTAGATATGGATAAATATTACTGGCATTATATTGCTGAAAAGAAACGTATTTATCATGAATATGGTAAACAAAATATTGATTGGTTACCAGAATCTGAAGAAGCATGTATTGAATTAATGGAGATTGTTACCCAACATATGCTAAAAAGATATCCATTATTATTTACTTCAGAAGATGAAGGTGTTCACGTTCAAAATGTTTTAACTGGTGAATTACTAGATATGTCTAGACCATTAAAAGAACATCCATTAATTTTTGTTTCTAAAATGGCCAAAGAAGATTTTTATTTAGTTCAAAAAAAAGAAGATGGGCAACATTACTTAACTGCCGCTGCGGTTCCGTTCCCTGGTGGTTCATTTGGTATTGATCATAAAATTGGTAGATCAATTGATGTCATTCATACTCACGTTCCATATTACGAAAGTAAATTGAAAAAATCAATGGAAAGATGGTTTGGTAAAATGACAGCAGCAGACCCAGTTGAAAGAGCATCATGGTATATTTCATGGGACCATAAATTATTATGTTCTAATGTTTATTCTTTACAAGAAGGAGAAAAAGTTGATCCATCAATTTTACCAGATGAATTTAATGTTAGAGTTGAAAGACAGACACTAAGAAGATTACCAAAAACCGGTGCCATTATCTTTACAAACCATCCAGTCTATTATTCAATTGAAGAAATGAAAGATGAGCCAATGGTTCCTGCTTTGATTAAAAAAATCATTAATGAAGGTCCTGAAGACATTATTAAATATAAAAACTTCCAAAGTTTTAGAGATCATATCACTCCATATTTAGATGGTTTACATCAACGTCAATTAGATTTAGGTATAATCACTGAAGATACACCATTAAAGACACAAGCATCTTATCCATTTGCTCATTGGGTTAAACAAAGTGATGAAATTCAAGGTTGGAATAATGCAATGTTTAAAAGACAAGATGCAAAAGCAGCAGCTGACGCAGAAGTTAAATCACAATTCAAAACAACTGAGTCTGTCCCAGAAAAATAATCAACTGGATTGATTTTTATTTAAAATATTTCTTCAATTCTACATGTTTATTTGGTTTAATTTTATGTTTATGTATTAAAAGGTTTGTAATTATCAGTGATACAAGGCAACTATCGAAACAAGTCCTAATTTAAACCAATTATAGATACAAAACTAGTAGTAAAAGGTACAAATGTTTATCCCTTGGTAAGGAGAAGACGTCACTGAATCAAACCGAGTAGCGTCCCCAGTATAGATTCCACGACCGCTCCAGCTAGGGGCATCACCACCAAAGTGGTCTTCTCTCGAACACGTTGTAGAGAGTAGCAGCCTTGAAGCGTCACTGATACCCTACAATAATACGTGTTCTGAGTACTGAAGAATTAAAAGGAAGAACGTAAGAGTGAAAAGTTTCGGCCTTTTTTGTTTTATGTTGAGATTTGTGGTGTTTGGATGTCTGGAGTTGTGGAAATTAAGTTTGTTTTTCTTTCAGGGTTAAGATCTGGATTATGGCGTTAATTTTTTTGATTCAGTCAGAGATGAAGAGCCTGTTTTGCGGTCTTTTGGGTCTTTTGCTGCTCATCCAGCAATGTCTGTGTGCACGCATCGAGGGACTGGTCCAACATCCAGAAGACGCAACTCATCTAGAGAGACTCAAGTCAAGAATTGACTTGGTTGAAGTCTCTTCTGATCGTTCCAGAACTCCAATCAAACAAACTGCCCGGATTACAAACAATGGCAACTTCGAATTCTTCTATATTCCATCAGGTGAATACCTTTTAACGGTTGACTCCCCTGTTTTCAATTTACAACCATTCAAAAGTAAAATAGTCGTTGATGAAGAAGACCAAGTTAAAGCCTTCCTTGTTGGTGGAACATTTGCCAATTCAACGGTTGAAATCTCACATCCTTTGAAAATCATTCCTAAAGTAGATTCTCCAAGAAGGGAATACCTGAAGAAAAGAAATGAAGGTATACTAAGCTATGGTCCAATAGCTACAGTTGTTAATAATCCATGGTATTTAGCTCTTGCTCTTCTAGGTATTGTGACGATTGGTGGTCCAATGCTGCTAGAGAAGTTTGATCCTGAAACTTCTCGTTTAGTTAAGGAACAAAGAGACCTGAAGAAGCAAAACTCATCAAAAGCTGCTTTACAAGCTGTCAAGGAAACTGAAAAATCCGTTGAAAAGTCCGTTGAAAAGGCAGCAAAAACGACAGTCAAAATAGAAGAAGCCAAAGAAACCAAAACTACCTCAACCGACTCAAAATCCAATACAAAAACCAAAAATAGAAAGAAGAAGACTTGAATATTTATCGAAATCTATTTTACTATTGACCGAAAAGCGTAACTTTCGCGGTATTCCTCTCATTGTTTTTTGACACAAATAAAAATAGAAACACATGTTTCATTTTGGAAATAAATTTCAGGGTTTAGAATATTTCTGATCCGTTTTGCTGCTCCTGAAAGAGTTCCACTCGACAACTTCGCTTCTTTCTCACTCGCTTTAGCCGCTAAAATATACGCAGTCATCTCCAAAGGCTTACTCCTCGTCTCAGTTATTCTTGCTGCTTCCTGTGTTATCTTAAAAATCTGCAAATCTTGAACGTTTTCACTCTGTTTATACAAAATTCACTGCCCTCAACATGAATCTGATTAGTCGGTTTTTACCAATATTCTCTGGTCATAATATACATGTCCTGTCTCTCTGTTTGTTGTGGTATGCGGTGTCATCAGTTTCATCTCAGATAACAAAAACAATTCTAAATGAATTTCCATTTCCATTAGCTTTAGGTGAATTTCAATTCATGACCGTGTTTTTATTAAGTGTTTTAACTATCTTCATTATATCCCACTTCAAAACTGCTCATTCCTGGTTCCCTGTCGGTACTGTTCCTCCTTTAGATAGACCTACTTTTTTGATACCAAATATGCATATTATCACAACTGTTTTGCCTTTAGGTTGTTTCCAATTCCTAGGAAAACTGTTCTCACATTGTGCCACTGCTCTAGTCCCTGTCTCCACTGTTGCTGGTATCAAGACTTTATCCCCTTTGATTTTAGTTTCCGCCTATAGATTGTTATATAATGTCAAATTCCCAATTTCAACTTACTTATCTTTGATCCCATTGGTTTTAGGAATATTAGTCATTGCTGTTGATGATTCTCATGGGACTTTGGTTTCAACTACAGCGAGTAATGATCAAGTGATGGGGATTCTGTACGCTGCTTTATCTTTAGTTGTGTTTTGCGCCCAAAATATTTATGGTAAAACTGTCTTCACTTATAATCACAATCATTCAAGTCATGCCGAACTAGCTGGTGCTGTTCCTAATCCCAAAGAATTTACTCTACCATTTGCTGAGGATCCAAGATCTTTACATAAATTGACTGATGAAAAACCTCAAGCTGCTTATATTGCCCAAGTTGAAAGATCTAAAACAACTAATAATAAATACGATAAATTGACTTTATTGTTATATTGTTCTTTAATCGGTGGACTATTATCACTTCCATGGTTTTTATTCATTGAGGCTCCACATTTCTTTTCCTTCACAAATGCAATGCAAGATGCAACTGAAGCTCGTCTTGTTAATATTCCATGGAATTTATTATTTATTAACGGTTTATCACATTTTTTCCAATCTTTGATAGCATTCCACTTATTAGGCTCAATCCCTACTATTTCCTACTCAATTGCAAGTATGATGAAGAAAATGACTGTTATTATAGTCAGTATGATTTGGGTTGGTCATTCTATTTCAGCTACTCAATTTGTAGGGTTATCGTTAACAGCATCTGGGTTATATGCATATGATAGATGGGGTGGTAAACGTGCTGCTTCATAAGTCCTCAAAATACTTATCCTATTAGCTGGTTCTGTGTTTCTTTTTTCATTTTTATTCACTTCTTGTTAATTTTTGTTTTAATGATTGTTTCTGGTTTCAATTCTTAGGCTTATTGTCTCTTTTTATATAAACTACATATACGTTATACATAGACCATTGAATACAATGAATATTATAAAAGTCACAAACTCATTAGCTGTATTCTATTCATTGTCTCCAAACTGCAACTCTTCCATTAAAATCACCAGCCACGATTTCAATTTTTCCAATTTTTTCATCTTCATAATTGAAATAACTCTTTAGGTAAGTCTCCACGATACTAACTGTTTCATTATTGAATGAAGTTTTAGCATCATAAAACTTCAAACTTTTCAAATGAGTTAAATCCCAATTTTGTAAATCTTTATCATCAACATTATAGGTTTTGATTTTTAATTCATGTAATTTAATAACACCATTTGTCCATCCAGTTGTTAATAATGCAATATATTTCCAATATTCATGACTTTCTAAATTGTTTAGCTTTATGGTTGATGAAGTTCTTGAATTTGCAAAATTTAAACTTGAGATTGAAATATTATTTGAATGTAAATCTGTTGTTTGGAAATCATCTTTCAAATCTCCTTCATAGATCAAACATCCATTAATTGTGAATAGGTTAACCTTTGATTTAGATGAGGTCGCAATTAATCCAGACTCATAAGAAATTGCAATCTGTTCTATCTTTAATCCCTCGATGGTAATCTTTCTTATTAATTTGAACCTTGATAGATTCCAAAGATAACAATCCCCAGCTATATCTAAACTTAATAATAGATTGAATTTATAAGACACTTTTAAGTCTTTAATTGAATGGGTATGACCTCTTAATCTCGTTTCAAACTCTAAAAATTCACTAATTCCTTTTGTTATTACTAGATATTTCCAAATATGAATAACACCTGATTCAGACCCGGTTAGTAGAGTTTCATTATCAAATCTAGCCAATACAGTTATTTTATCATCATGAAGTTTCTCATAAGTTTTACGATTGATGATTAGTGAAGTTGGATCAGTTTCGTTTTTCTTGATTTCAATATCTCCATTTAAATATAAATTTGGATATCCTCTCCAAAATGCATCACCTGAATTATCACTATGAGTTTTAAAATGTAGGAAGTTGATAGGTTCTTTGAATTTAGTTTGATATATTAAAGTTGCATTTTTTTTGATTGAGTTAGGATCAATTTTAAGAATTGTATTAATATCTCTTTCAGGGTGTGGTTTATTGAAAATTTGTGTTGGTGTTTGTCCAAAATTATGAATAATACCAGTGATTGATCTTCTTTCATCTTCATTATTGATAGAATCTAAGTCAATGGAACCTCTATAACTCAAATGATTAAAAACATTAATAGCTTCAACTGCCTCGGGTCCAGTTTGTTTATAACCAAAGATTAAATCAATCCATTTATGTAAGTTTTCAGAGACGTATGGACTTTCTAAAGCTTCTCTATTCTTTTCAATGAAGATTTTAGGATCACCTTTAGCCCATTTTGGTAATTCAACATCGTTGACTTCGGTACCATCTTGTAAATTACCAAATTCATAATTATTACCATTTTCTAAGAATTCAGGTAAGAAATAGAATTCAGGGATTAATTCTCTAACATCAGTTGTATTTTCAGTGGATGAAGACTTCCATGCTTTTTGAATTGAATAGAATAATCTATCTGGATGATCAAATTTACCACCTTGTAATAATAGATAAGATTGAACAAAAGGCTGTAGACGAATTAAAAACGATGTAACAATCATAGCTGATGAGTAATGTGTACCATAATGGAAAGCAGGAGCTTCTTCATCACATAAACTTTGTAATGCTTCATATCTTTCTTTAAACTTCTGTGCTCTAGCTTCACCTTGTGCACCCATCGGTTTTGATAAATCTCTAAAACTTTTAGGATTATGTAAATCTAATTCTTCACTTGTATAATCCGCAATTACCCATGGGAAAACAGGATATTGAGTTAAGTCATTAAAGGTTCTACCTGCAAACGTATTAACGATCATTAAGTAATAAAAATTAGACATTTCACCATTTTGCCATTTTTTAGTAGCATCTAAATAATTCAGATATTCAGCACCAAATACATTGGCTAACTTTGTTGTGAAATCTCTACCTGGCGAGGAATTATTATTGAAGTTAGTTTCTTTGAAAATATTAGAAAGATCTCTATCAATATTAGAATTTGTGGCAACATTAGATAATTTTGAAAAGATGACATCCCTATCTTTTGTTTTAATTGAAGTTATTAAAAGACTGCCGCCATTACTAAAAAATAGTTCTAGCGCAGTATCCCTCAACAAGAATCTTCTCTTAGTGACTGAAGTTAGTTTAAAAATATCCCAAGTTTGAACACTGTGTCTATTTGATGAATTTTTATTACTTGATTTTGAATTACCTGATGATTGACCACTTATTAATTTAATGTTAGGATCTCTATCTTCTTCAGAAGATTCATCAATATCAATAATTTCATCGTTTTGACTAACATGAAAATAGTTTTGAATAATGTATAAATGGGTTTCACCTAAAATGAAAACACCTTCAATTATATCTAAACCAACAACCTGGCTAATATTCCAGATTTCTTGAATTTTATCATCAGGAAACAAACATTTCAAAACTTTTCTATTTCTATCATTATAAGTGTTTAGAGAGTCATCAATGACATCAGCTTCAATAAATTCAAAAGATTTTAAACTTTGTGTTTCAACTTGAGATTTTTCAATAGAATTATTTCTGTTAGATTTCTTTGGTAATGGAACAACTATGTTATTAAGATTTTTCTCAACTTCAATCTCATCATAAGGCATTAAAACTTTTCTCATTCTATCAATACCTTCCATATTATCTAAAATCCAAATATTTGTTGGGTCTTCTTTATTTGATTGTAAAGCTGAAGTTTTATTGATTTCAGATTTGAATTTATTGTATTGTAATAAATAAAATTGGAGATTATCTTGTTGATCTTGTACATATCTTGAAGCTTTCATTGTTTCATTAGAGACTATTTTCAATCTTAAAGCTTCATTATCATTTTTAAAAGTTTCATATAATGCATCTAATAACTCATATTTAGTTTTAAGTGAATTATCAAAATTTTGAATTAATAGATTGATTCTATCTTCTGATGAAACAAATGTAGATTTGTGGTATTTTCTATCAACTTTATTGGAAATTCCTTCTAAATGTTTACTAAAAACTTCTTTAATTTTACCCTCTGATGAGAAAGCCTTCATAACATCATCATCCCCACTAGATGGAATACTAGCTAAGAATTTTGAAACTGGTAAGAAATTTCTAAATGTAATGCACGAGCAAATTGTACTTAAATCATCCTGTCTATGCATAATTATCATTCTAAGGCAATTAATGGATAAATTTGTAACAACTGGATCTCCATTAGATCCTAATTCTAATAATAGAGCAATCAAATTTGAAATTCCATCATTACTCAAATATTCTCTACTGAATAATTCTTCTTGATGAAACATCAAAACTTTTAGGAAACTTTCTTGTTCATGAGAAGTTGAATATCTTAAAACACAAATCAACGAATTGATAACTGATGTGATGCTTTTTAATGATTGAATGTAGTAAGCATTTCTTAAACTCTTGTTTGATTTTTTATAGGCTTCAACAATTTCAAGTAACACGGAAAGATAATTGAAATAGTCTTTTGAATTCCACTCAAATTCTAATAATTCATTATGTAAAACATTTAAAAACACAACAATATTCGAAAATTTAATACCATTGCTTTGTAATAAGATGCAAAATTCTGAAGAGAATCCTTTCAGATGAATCAAAACCTGGGGAAATACCAATGAAATGAAAACTGTTGAAACTGAATCTAGTTGATTTTCTAAAGTGATAACATTTTTTAGAATCGATGATAGATAAGTCTCAAGTGAATTAGTATCAACATTGAATAACTCGGTGATTATTATATTGGATAGAATAGAGATATATTTGTTTGAACACTCAAAGTAAGCTTGGGCATTTGTTGTTTTATTCCAAAGTAAAATCATGTTGCAGATTTTCTTGATAAAAATCATATCAGATTCTAAACTTTTTTGAAAACTAGAATTTTCTTGGACTGCCACGTTAAAAAAATCAGAATACACATTTGCCATGTTGATAATCTTTGCGTGACCACCTTCTGTGAATATGTCATTCAAAACAGACCACTCTAATAGATCAATGATTAAGTAATTCAATTCATGAAGTTCAACTTTAGTTAAGGAATTTTGAGGAATTGGATTATAGAGTTTCTCAAAGTCCATGTTGTACTGATATTGACCAAAAGAGCCTTTGATAAGTAGATTAATTTCGACTTCATCAATTTTAACATCTTTTAATGTGTTCAATAGTGCAGAAAGGCCATTATTTTTGAGAAATAATTCATAAGTCTTTGGTGATATTGTAAAGATCTTGATTGAAAAACTTAATCCAAAATCAACTATTCTCTTTGATTTCTTACCTAGTTCTAAGAGTAGTAAAATCCATTTGATTGAGCAAGAAGCAAATATTCTTTTCCAATATTTTGGACTTGAGAATAATGGATCAAGGAAAACTTCAGCTAAAACTTCAAGAACTAATAATCCATTTTCATTACTTTTATCATTCAATGAGAATATAACAGATGATGATAATGATGATATTATTTCCTGGCTTAAATTTCCTTTTACCAGTGTTAATAAAGAATCTTTAAGAACTTCATTAAGTCTTGATGGAAACATTCCTTGTGTAAATGCATTCAATAATTTTTTAACAACTTTCAATTTCTTTAATTTCAATGTGTTAAAATTGGCATATTTACATTCTCTAGTGAAGACAGTGATTTGAAACAAAAGGAACTCTAAAATAACAGTATCATCTTGATTAATTGGTAAACCTTGAGAAATTGGTCTCCATAACTGGAAATCAAAAATGAAAACATCGTACGCTAAATGATTATAAATAACTGAATTAAATGGAGATTGGAAATTATAACCAACAAACTCTAAAAATATATCAAATAATTCCATACTGAAATTCTTTTTGAGCTCGTTTTTTTTATATCTAAGTAATCTTGAAAGAATATTGAAATAGTTATTAGTTTCAGATTCTTGAATAAATTTCCAATTTGACTTGATTAATTTCGCAAAAAATTTAACATATTGATATATTGAATCCAACTCAGTGGTTTTCTCTATCAAAGTTAAAACCAATTGAAGACTAGAAACTGAGTAAAATAATTCTGAAAATGATTTATCTTCAAAAAGGTGTAATTTCCCTCTTATTTGAATTAGACCTGAATCTGAAATGACTTTAATCGTGCAATCTTCCACTGTTAATTTATCGGATGACTCTATGAAATTTTTGTTGAAAATGAGTAATAGATCATCTTTTGGAATTGTTATATTCAAATTTCTCATATCATATTCACCTTGTCTGTTATTTGTTGACTCTAATAATTTCAAGTTGAACTCTGTTCTTTCTTCATAATTCAAACACTTCAAAATCCCAGGATCTTGATAAGTTCCAGTATAATCTCTTCCTAGAAAGTAAGATAACAAAATCCACTCAAAGTCCAAAGATCCTGAAACTAAAAGAAAATTGGTGATATTAACTTTCGTTTGAAATGATGCTCCAAGTTTGAGACTGTATTCATTATTATCCTCGAGCTCATCGGAGGTAAATGGTAAAGGACATCTTAAATGCTGGATATAAGTACCATTAACATAAAGACGTATTTTTGCTCTATTTGGATGCTGATCTGGAGTACAGGAGTGAGAGATCACGATGTGTTGATATGATTCTTCGAACTCATATGAATCAAAGCTTCCGATTGGTATGTTCTTGAGGTACACAGTAAGCTTAGATGATTCTAAAGTAAACCGTATTTTGTCATTAATTGTAAATAATTCTGTATCTGATAATAAAGGTTTCATCCAAGACTGAATGGTGTAGTTATTTATTTCTTTTCTTAGTGTATCTTTGAAAGTTATTGAGGAGTTCTTGAACTTAATATATGAGTCTGATTGTTTATCCAATAAAGATGAAAGAATCTCAAGGTATCTAGAGTCTGAAGTATCTTTTAAAAGAGTAAAAAATTCTAAAATATTATCCGGACAGAGAGTTGTACACTTCAGAAGATCATGAAATTGAGTGATGTTATCGTCATATTGTAAAATTGTCTTAATGAGTAATTTTGGAGTCTCCACAATTTGAGATACAAGTGTTTTATTTATAGACGACACTTTCGATAATTTCCATAAAAACCAAATCATCAAAACACTAAGAGTTTCAAGCTCACCATAATCGCATAAAATATGTACTGCAAATTGAAGAGTTTTACTATTCACTATCATGAATTTATTTTGTTCAGATAATAATTGAAATATATCATCAATGATTTCAGATGTTGGTTTTGTATTTTGAGAAGCCCCACCTAGTAAAGAGTTTAAATCCTCTAACTGAGACTCCTGGAGGGCATCCTGGTTAATTGAGGCTTTAATTAGGGATATTATAGCAGATTGTATTATGTTAATGATTTTGTCTTGTGGCACCTTTTCATTAATTTCCTGGAGAAACTGTTGTGATATCAGATCAATTGGGTGATCTTTTGAGAGAGAGATGTACTTCTCTATTATTGTTTCAGTTTGATCCATCAAAATTTGGACTATCTCTTTGAAAATCTGGGTGCTTGGATATGAATAATGTGGCAATGCATTGCTTCACTATCAAACTAAAAATAATTCTGTATGGTGATTTCGCGATGTCACTTCGTTAGTAAATGAAGATACAAATTTGAGAAAGAGTAGGAAAGAGGATCAACTCTCAGTGTATATACAGTGCTGCAGTTACAAATAATCAGCGAGTTTTGAGCTGTGTCTTGGAGGTGAATAAATAATAAATAAATATATAAACAATAAATAATAATAAATAAATAAATTTTAGAACTGAGAAATCAGAACTAAAAGGTTAGTAATATCAATAAATAACATAGTCATTGAGGACTCATAAGTGACAAATAAATAATACTACACGTCCTCATTTATAAGGGGCATCAGCGTCCAAGCAGTATTGAATTTCTTGTTCCCATTTATCACCATTGGCCAACAATTTCTCTTTATTGTAAAGTAATTCTTCCCTTGTATAAGTTGAATACTCGACATTTGGAGTTTCCACAATAGCATCAACTGGACAAGATTCTTGACACAATCCACAATAAATACATTTGGTCATATCAATATCATATTTATAAGTACGACGAGATCCGTCCATTCTTTCCTCTGCTTCAATTGTGATTGCTTGAGCTGGACAGATTGCTTCACATAATTTACAAGCAATACAACGTTCTTCGCCCGATGGATATCTTCTCAAAGCGTGCTCCCCTCTGAATCTTGGTGATACTGGACCTTTTTCAAACGGATAATAAATAGTATATGGTGCTCTGAAATACATTTCTAGAACAACGTACATCCCACGAAACATCTCTGCCAATAGAAAGAACTTCATTGCCTTGTCTAGGGCTGATTCACCTGAATCTTCCCATGTTTTTGGTTTTGAAAGTCTGAAGTCAGAAGGGTAAGTTGAACGGAGTGAGCCTGAAACAGTGGCTAAATCTGATGGTTTTGTACGTAAAGAAGTTGCTGATAAAGAACGACGTCCTGTCAAGTATCCTGAGCGCCAGATCATTCGAGGAAGGACCATTTTTTGTTGATAAAATTCGTTGTTATTCGTTGGTAATTTAAGGAGAAAGAAATTATTTTCGAAACTCCAATTGTGTCACTTCTCCGATTTACTATGGAGACAAATTGTGAAACCATCACATCAACAAATTTGAACTACAAGGGTAAGATTGATCAGAATCTGTCCAGTTTGATACCTATAAAGGCTCACTAAACTCTCTTGGGATAACATTCTTAACTTCTCTCTCAATGAATCTATCAAAAAACATTTCATCTCTCTTCTTTAATGACACTTTAAACACTCTAGGTTCAATGGCCACTGAACTTGGAACTGAATTCAGTTTGAAAGGATCTAATACCATCAAATATCTTGAATCCTTTGGTGGTTGGACCTCATATAATATTATAGTTCTGATTAAACTGATGTACATCTCTTTCATTGCTAAATGAGCACCCGCACACATTCTACTACCAATTCCAAATGACAACATGGTTGTTGTTTCAACAGTTGTTTTTAAATCACCAGATTCATCAATGAATCTTTCTGGTAGAAATTCAAAAGGCTTATGATAATATCGTTCATCATGATTACCTGCAAATGTATTCATAAACATCAATGTACCACTTTTAATCACAGCATCTTTATAAATAATATCTTTAGTTGTTTCCCTTGGTAAACTGGTTGGTAAGACTGAGAAGTATCTTAATCCTTCTTTCAATAATGCTTGGATGTAAACAACTTTATACCCATCAATGCAATTAACAAATGCTTTTTCTAAAGATCCGTAAACTTTAATCAAATTATCCAATGCTAAATCTTGAAGATGTTTACCATAGCCTGGTTGAGATAAATGACCCACAATATGATTTAAAACCAAAGGAGTATTGTCTAACCCAGCACTAACCATTGTTAGGCATACTGACTTCAACTCTGCCGCGTTAACTTCTGGTAAATCTGGTGAATGTCTATAAACTTGACTAACGATAGAACTTTTGAAATCAGTATCTTTATCCAATTTAACTTGAAAATCATTTATAAATTTGTTCATATAAATGTCTCTTCTTCTTCTAAAATTATTTGCTTCCTCATTCGTGGAGTCAAAGAAAGGTAAATAACGTAATACTGGTAAATAATCTTGTAAATTTGAATTATGACCTCTTAATCTAACGATTCTATTCTCAACATGACTGATTTCATCAAAAAGGGGACAACCTCTATTATGTTCAACTTTGACTAAATATCCATAAGTAATAAACAAACTAACCCTTAATACAAACCCTTGAAACAATTTAAACAAGTCAACATCTTTATTTTCTAAATGTGCAACCTCATCTCTTGTCAATTCATCTATTCTTCTAAACATGTTTCTATTTTCCACATCAATGAATTCCCTATATGACTCCACTTTGTGCTTATTCAAGGACGTAGCAACGATTTTCTTCTTTCTTTTATAGGATTCTCCAAAAGGTGTAGTTCCAATCGTGAAACCTTGAGTAGTTGAAACGACATTGTGGAAAGTGTACAAGACAGGTCTTGAATTATTGGCATCTCTGTTCTTAAGCCATAGCTCTCTAATTGAATCAAATGAGTTAGCAATCACAACCATTCTTGATCCCATTCTGATTTGGAAAACATCACCTTTTTGTTTTGCCCATTCTGAATATTGAAGCGCTGGATTTGATAAGACTTGAAATAGATTACCAACGATAGGTAAACATTGAACTTGTGGAATGTTTTTAATCTTCTGAGGTCCTAGTAGCCCGATCCAGTCAAATACGAGATATATTAGGAGAAATGATGATGTTAAAGTGAAAATAATTTCTGGAAATGTTAGTATCCTAATAAAGCTAAAATTCTAGATGATTAATGGTGTTATATGTACTAATTTGAACTATTTGTTGGAAAGATTCTGGCCTTAGTAGCAATGAAAATTCTTCTTTTAACATAGCTAAAGTTTTTATCGTTTTCATTAAGCAAACTTGGGGATATTTGTACCTGAAGAAGAAATTGTGGTTTGAATACAAATTTTGACAGCACGAACTAATTAGTGTCTGATTGTGTATTCAAAAGATGATATAATAAATAAGTATAATAAATAATAATAAATAAATAAATAAATAAATAAATAAGTTAAAGATAAGTAAGATTACTTCTTTGGTTCTTCAGGTTCTGGTTCTGGTTCTGGAACTGGGAATTTAAATGAATCAGGAGTAGAATCATTACCTTCGCCAACTTGTTCCCAGGCACTGGTACCGACAGAGAAGTTTCTAAAAGCTTGCGTTAGCTCTAATGGTTTATAAACAACTCTTTTCTTCTCTTCATCCCAAAAGACTTCATCAAAACCCGTTGTTGGGAAATCTTTTCTTAGTGGATGTCCAGTAAATCCATAATCTGTCAAGATTCTTCTTAGATCAGGATGTCCATCAAAGAAAACACCGTACATGTCATAAGTTTCTCTTTCATACCAATTAGCTCCTTCATATAATGGAGTTATACTTGGAACTGCTGAAACTTCAGAAGAATAAGTTTTGACTCTAATTCTTGAATTATAACGAACAGATAACAAATGATAAACGATTTCAAATCTGTTAGTTCTTGATGGAAAATCAACGGCAGTGATATCAATAATTGTCTTGAATTGGGTAGTTGTATGATCCTTCAAGAAAGTGAAAACAGGAGTAACTGCATCTGGTGGAATGTAAATTGTTAATTCATCTTTCCATACTGAGAATTTCTGGATGAATTTAGGTAAAGCCGTGATTAAGTATGATCCAAATGTGTGCAATTGTTCATTTACTTCCTTGTACTTATCAGCTGGATTGATGACTGGTTCATGAACCTCAGTGTATTCTTTTCTAGGAAGGGATCTTAGATCAACAAGAGGAGGTTCATCTTCAACGATTTTCCTGACAGCAGAAGACGAGAAGCATCTCACGGTGTGAGCTGGGGTTCTTAATAGGGTTCTTCTGAGTCCCAAACGAAGCATTACGGATGGGGTTCTTATATATTAAATTGAGTATAAGGGATCTTAAAGTCTCCACAAATATTTTCTAATTATATTTATCTCCGGAAATTGGAAATTGTATAAAACTACAATAAATTTAGAAAATCTTTTACATATTTTATTTGATTACATTCCTAACCTCTATTGGCAGTTCTTGGTTTAGCCCTGATAATGTTATCAACTCTCAATAGAACTTCAGCAGCTTCGGAAGCAGAAGAAACAACAGCCTTCTTCAATTTATATGATTCAACAATACCTAATTCTCTAACATCAGCAACAATACCTTTATCTAAATCTAAACCTGAAGTGGTAATACCATTATATATAGATGATCTTAATTTGGTAATCAATTCACTTGAGTCGAAACCGGCATTATCAGCTAAAATGGTTGGTAATTGTCTTAGAGCTCTAGCGAAAGCTTCAACAGCAAGAGCTTTTTTACCTTCAACACTTTGAGCAGCAGTATCAACAGCCTTTGACATATTCATTTCGATACAACCACCACCTAAAACAACTCTAGTTTCTTTAGTGGTTTGTGATAAAACAGATAAAGCATCATGTAAAGAACGTTCAGATTCATCTAAAACTTGTTGAGTGGCACCTCTTAAAACAATTGTACAGGCTTCACCAGCAGCACAACCTGAAAATTTAGTCATAACATCTTCACCAATGATAACTTCTTCAATTACGTCACAATAACCTAGTTTAACTAATTCTGGGTTATCAAAAGTAGAGCAAACTTCACCACCTGTAACTAAAGCTAATCTTTCAACACCTTCGAAATCAGCATGTTCAATTGAATTAATACCTTGTTCAGTGAATAATTGTTCTGGATAATCATAGATTAATTGTCTATTTATGAAAGTATTGATACCAAATTTAGAAATTTTTTCAATTTTTGATTTCATTTTATCTTTTTCAGCTTTTTCTAGTTCAGCTAATTTTGAGGTTGAATCAACTTTGAATTTAGCACCAAAGATTTTAACTTTGTCAGTATCTAAAGATGTATTAGCAATTAAGATCTTAGCCTTTTCAACTCTTCTTGGTTGAGAACTACCAAATCTCTTATTTAAAATAAAACCTTCATCTAAGAAAGAATCAGATAATTGACCACCAATTTGCTTTATTATTTGAATATGTTCTAAATTAGTTGATCCTTTTAAACGTAAAACGGCATCGACTGCTAACTTTGAGAATTGCTCTTTATCTTGTGATAAAATCTTTGATGATAAAGTTGTTTTAGCAATGCTAACTAAATCATTATAAAAATTTTCTTGATTATCAGAATTATCAACTGCTATTTTTTCTAACGCGTTTAATGCTGCATTAGACGCGATTCTATAACCTTCTATGATAGTTTGTGGATGAATTCTTTGATCAACTAATCTTTCAGCTTCTCTTAGTAATTCAGCAGCTAAAATTGTAACTGAAGTGGTACCATCACCAACTTCATCATCTTGAACTTTTGAAATATTGACTAGAACTTTAGCAGCTGGGTTATCAAGTGGTATAGACTTCAAAATGGTGGCACCATCATTGGTAACTATAGCTTCACCTGATGAAGCAGATTGTAATAATTTATCCATACCTTTTGGACCTAAGGTTGATTTAACTAAATCACCAACGGCAATTGCACCAACAAAGGCAGATAAACGAGCATTTTCAGCTCTTTCTTCAGTGACTTGATCACCATAAATTTGCACGCTCTGTGGATTACTCCGTTAGTATAAAAGATTCTTGGAAAAGCAGTTGAAACACCCAGTACTTACCATGATTGATTCAGTTATTTATTACTGTTTCTTTTTAAGTGAAGAATCTCATCGATTTTATTTTGAAAAAAGTTCGCGAATTGTTGTAAGAAAAAAATGTTTGGATGTTCTCGTTACAGATTAAATAATGGATTTTACTTTATATTAATTTCCTACAACAGGTCCATATCGTTGTCTCTTTGCTCATAAATCTTCACCAGGTTCTCGAGCCTCTTTCTTTCAGTCTTTTCTTTACTCAACTCTTGATCAAAGTTGGTATGCATTTCATTAACTAATTTCTTGAATTCACTTCTTAAGACAGATATACTTGAATTGAATTTAGACGGTGATGGTGATTGAAATTTGAGGTCAGTAGAGTTCTTCTGTATTAATGGAGTTTTTGGATCAAGTGCGAATCCATCTTCTATCTGTACTTCAACCCCAGTCAATGGAGAAGTGGGTGAATAATAACTTGCTCCGTTAATACCTGGAGAGTTCATCATCTCTTTATCTGGACTTGAATTAACAAATCCAAGATTATCAATCTTTAAATCTGTGACTTGTCTTCTTGTCTCCCTTAATTCACTGATTGTATCATCTAGTCTTGTTTCTAGACTAATTTTTTCATTTTCAAGTAAGATTGATCTTTGATTTGATTTTTCTAATGAGATCAAAGTCTCTGATAATTGTTTTTCGATGGATGATTTTTGTTTGTTATTGGTATCCATCGTAGTAAAGTTCAAATCACGTTCTTCTTGGTATTGTCTAGTCAAATATTTATGTGCAAATTGTAAATCTTTTAAAGCAGTCTTCAAACTTGCAATTTCTTTATCTTTATCTTCATTAGTTTCTAAATCTCTTGAAGTTGATTCAGTTTCTGTCTTAGCTGAAGATCCTTTCGAAATAGTGTCTAAACAACTTTTAGCCCATTGTAATTTAGAACCATCTGGCTTTGGAGTTGGTAATGAGATATTGTTTTGCACTGCAATGGAAACAATATATAAGATTAATTCCTCATTTTGTTTATTACTTTCTGGTCCATTTGAATCATTCTTCAAGAATTCTAAATCCAAATCTTCAAAGTAACTTAATGATAAAACTAATAAACATTGATTATTCAGAGTTTTATATTTTTCTTCTAAAATGTTACCAACTTCAACTAATCTTTCATTTATAGCTTGATTTGAGTTGAATAAGGTTCTAAGTGTATTTATATCACTTATGCTATTCTCTATATTACGCAGACTGTTATTTATTAGGGTATGATTTTGAATTAATTGTGAATTTATTTCTTCTTTTTCTTTCTTTAACTCATTGATTTGTGAATCCAACTGGAGTACCCCCTCCAGAGTTAGCAGTCTGTCATCTCTATCAACTCTAGATAATGCGTATTCAGACAACAATTTGATTTTCAAATGACTCGAAGTTGGATCAATTAATTCTTCATGTAAGACTCCAGAGATTGAATTAGCATCTTGTTTTAAGACTTTTTCATTCAGTTTGTTGTAAAAATCATAATAGACTTGATTTCTCTGCTTTAAGTATTTACCAACATCACTGTATAGAGCTTCATCCTTAGCTGATTTGATAGCAGCATCAACATCGAAATGATTTTGGTTCGGAACAAACTTGTTCTCTAGTGATTGCTTAAATGGAGAGTTTCTAAGCAGAAAAAGGGCCCCATTAAAAGAGGTTGTTTCAGTCATTGAATCTTGAGCGGAAAAAGCACAAAAAAGAGCGTGAAAAAAAGATGAAACTCTCTTTAGTAATTCTTTTGTTTTTGTTTTTGTTTTTGTTTTTGTTATCAATTTAATTTTTTTTTGGGCGCTTTTCAAAAATTCTTCGCGATTTTATTACCTTTGACATCAAGAAATGCTTTAGTCTTACTAAATTTGTGATTTATTCATAATTTTGTCATTTTTGGCTATTTAATGAAAATATTCTGAATCCATGAGTTCTCAGGATCAGATTGATACCACTCTTGCTAAAATACCAGTCAAATCCCCCGAGAATATACGGCTCATCACTTTCAATATCAATGGATTTAGGACACTATTCCATTATCATCCATGGAATCAATTACGGACTTTGAATGCTATGTTTGACGGTTTAAAAGGTGATATCATCACATTGCAAGAGCTGAAAGTCTCACAGAAAGATATAAACAATAGTATAGGTAAAATTGATGGATTTTATTCGTTCTTAACTGTTCCATCTTTAAAGAAAGGTTATTCTGGGGTTGGAGTTTATGTTAGAATTCCTAAAGATGATGAATCTGCTTATGTAAAGGACTCATTAACTGTTGTTAAAGCTGAAGAAGGTCTGACGGGTGTCTTAACCTCTTATGATACAAAGAAACCATATTTGGAAAGTGATAATTCAATTGGTGGTTATGCTAAAGATCTTGATTTAGATCTTGCAAAGAAAATTGATTGTGAAGGTCGTTGTATTATTCTAGAATTTGCAAATAACACCGTTGTTATATCCACTTATTGTCCAGCTAATTCCATGGGGACAGATGAAGGTCAAGAATTTAGAATTGAATTTTTTAAGTTATTATTTGAAAGAATCAGAAATCTTGAAAAATTGGGTAAGCATGTCGTGTTGATGGGAGATATCAACATTTCAAGAGATTTAATTGATAGTGCTGAAAGTTTGGAAGCCTTTTTCAAAGCAGGACTCTTAGAAAATGCATCTGAAGAAGAATTCGAAAAGATTAACTATAATCAATCTTTAGAATTCATCAAATCTTCAATTCCAAAAACTATGCTTAATGACTTACTATTAGACTCACTTAATGCTTCACCTGATGATAAAAATAGAATAATGGTGGATACTGTAAGAAAGATCCAAGGTAGAAAAAAAGCATTATACACTGTTTGGAATACAATCAGAAATTCAAGACCAGGGAACTTTGGTTCAAGAATTGATTTAATTTTAGCTACAAAGGAACTTGCTGAAACCTGTAAAGATTCAAACATTTGGGCTTATTTAATGGGTTCTGATCATTGTCCAGTTTATTCAGATTTTGATGTCAGTTTGTTAAGTTACACTAAATCTGTTGCTCTGAAAATACCTAGATTGGAAGCTAAATATGTTTATAAGCTTTCAACAGGAGATATCAGTATGATGTTTGGTAGAATGAATAAAAGTGCATCAAGCTCTCAAAAGGCATTCAGATCTCCTTCAGTTAATGAACAGCCTAGGAAATTACAAAAAGTTGAAATAACTAAAAAGGTTATAAAACCAATAAATGGACAAAATTCCATTGGAAAATTCTTTGAATCTAGTAAGAAACCACAAGTTCAGAAAGAAAAAGAAGAACCCATTCCTTTTGAGCTCATTGAACAATTAGAAAAAGAAAATATTAAGGAACCAAAATCATCAGAAGGTTCTAAAATATCAATTTCAAATGGTAAATTTTCAATTCAATCAGAGAAAATACCTAATTGTAAACACAATGAGCCATGTGTTTTGAAAACATCAAGGAAGGAGAAGACAAATGGTAAAAAGTTTTGGACCTGCTGTAAAGCTTCAGGAAGTATCTCAAATACAGAAGACGAATCAAAATTTAGTTGTGGATTCTTTCAATGGAAGTAAATCCTTCTATCATTATATATTTATATTTATGTACTTAATATCATCATCATCATTAATATCATCTAATTGTCTTACATTTATGTAGAAATCAATATCGCCATATCCAATAGTTGATAAGTTTGAAGTAAATGCCAAAATTGAGCTTTTAAAAGTGAGGAGATCTTCCTTCTGTACTCTCACTAACGCATTCAATCCATCATTCTTAAGAATTTCTCTGTCTATTGCTGCACCAAACTGGCCATGAAGCTTCAAAATGGCTGTATATATGAAAGTATTCCATGATACTAAATCGACTTCTAATTGTTCAACCTCATCTCTTGATTCTGGACCAACTTTACTGTTTCAGAAATATTAGTCATCGACACTCAGCCAATCATCATCTCCAGTATACTCACATCTCCAGCACGTTATAAGACCAGATACTCTCTTCTTTCTCTGTCATTTTCCTACACTAAATCTAATATTGTCTTTACTTGTAAATTTTTCACTACTCGAAAAAATTATAATACCTCCATCTTCAACATTACAAATATAAATTATTTGATGTTCAGATCGTTTTTGAAGATGGCCAATCTACCCAAACCGTTCTCGACGATCAGATGTCCCAAAATGGATCAATGTCAACTTTCTAATTGCATCTTCACCCACACTTCACACCCAGCGGATCAAAAGAGACCAAGTTCAACGATCAATAGCGATGTAAAGAGGCAAAAAACTTCACCATCCACTTCAATCGCTGACCAAATAGCTGATAATATAACTACGACCAACATGGCTTTTCAGGATATAGGGACCTGGACTCCAAGTGCATTACCTGGTGTTGGGGCGCCTGCTAAATATCAACAAAGAGTTAGATTTATTGATGCATTAATTAAGGCTTATATTATGAATAAAGTCCCATTACCAAAGTACACTGCGGTTCAAAAGGAATTTGAAATCGCTTCAAGTTCAAATAACATCACATATGGGCCAGCTATGCAGCTTTGTATTAGAAACGCTAAAAGAAATACAAATCCAACTAAAGTAGAAAAGAAACAATTGACTACTGATGAGCAATATGAAGCAGTTAAGTCACTAATTCATCCAATTACTAAACTAGAAAAAAATAGTTACATTACAGAGATACCTAAAGTTGAAGAAGATTATCAAATGATAAGCACTACATGTAGTAGATGTCAAGAAAATTTCCAAATGGCTGATATTGAAACTAAAACAAAATGTAAATTCCATGAAAGAAAAAAGAATTTCATCAATGACAATAGATATTGGGACTGTTGTGGTGAAGTTGTTGGTGAAAACCAAGGTTGCAAAACTGCAGACTATCATGTATTCAAAGCTTCAGGTGGTGAACAATTACAATTTTTAGTACCATTTGTTGAAACTCCAACTTCCAAAAATAAAGAATCCAAAAGAATAATTGGGCTGGATTGTGAAATGGGTTATACTACAAGAGGGTTAGAATTGATAAGATTAACTATATTGGATTTTTTTACTGGTAAGTCGTTATTTGATAAGATCATTAAACCATCTGGAAAACTTCTAGATTTAAATACTCAATGGAGTGGTGTCTCTGAAATTCCTGAAGATTCTTTAACTCTTGAAGAACTGCATAAACTTCTATTCGAATCATTCATTGATCAAGACACTATTATAATTGGACATGGGCTTGAAAATGATTTAAACTCTTTAAGGCTGGTTCATCATAATGTTGTGGATACCTCAATCTTGTATCCAAAGGGTTTAGACAGAAAATATTCATTAAAGGATCTCTCTTTCAAATTCTTAGATAGAAAAATCCAAACTGGAGAGCATAGCTCTGAAGAAGATTCCTTAGCAGCAATAGATATTGTTAAATATCTCATAAATAAATGATCACTTCCTGGACTCTAAAGCATCTAATCTTTTAAATATTTCAGTCTGATTTGATAAAACTTTTTGCAAGGTTTCCATTATTTCGGCATCTTTTACGGTACTCTTGTTGGACTCATCAAATGTAACACTTCTCTTTTGTTTCTTTGCTGGTTTTTCTTGTAAGAAAGTAAGAACTTCATTTGGGATATTTGTATTTCTCATTGTGTTTAAAGTAGTAGTTAGTTCATTACCAAACCCAGTTCCACTATCATATCTTTTAGTTTCCTCTTCTTCAACAGTTGGACTTAAATCTCTTTTCAAGACACCTCTATTTGATTTGAAAGTATTTAATAAATTCTTGTTTGGACTGATATTTTCAGGATGTTTCAGAGAAGATGTGATTGTTGGATTCAACAGTCTGGATGGGACTTGTTCTGACAATGGTGCTCTTCTCTTACCAACTACCATTCTTGAAGGTGTCCCTAATTGTCTTTGTGCGGCATCCTTCTTCAAATTTTCCAATTTGAATGCTGGTTTGACTGAATTAGTGAAGATAAACCTACTTCTGTCAACGCTTTGAGTCTTGAACTCTAGTGTTTTGTTAGGCGTTGCACCAAGATTGTACCTGTTGAGTGTATGGCTCCCATTTCTAAGTGGCGAAGAGTTTTTTGGTTTTGATAAATTGATATGAGCCTTGTATAAATTGTGTCAGTATAAAAGATTGGTTATATCAAAAACGGAGGAAAAAAACACTTACGTTAACACCAAATTTTGATGGTGAGTTTTGCGGGTGTTTTAACTTTGGTACTGCTTCCATTTTGTGACCTTTATGAGAAGTTGTTCCTTTCTTTGTGGATTTAATTCAGTTTGTGGATTTTTATTTCAAAAAAAAAATGTGTCGATCTGTTTACCTTTTTCCGTTTTGGGAAGAGCTTAGTCAGTATCCTTGTTTGCTTATGTAATATTTCTAATGATTTTGATTATCTCGAACAATTTACTGTGAGCTAGTATAGAAGTGACTAGTAGGTAGTTTGGTGTATCTTTTCCTTCATCTGTAGATAGTTACAATACTTTCATTACTTATTTCAAGGTAAACGAGTCCACCTTCTTAATCTTAAACGAATGATCTAAACGATTTGAACGAATCTTAAACGATTTTCGCGAAATAAATTGTATAAAGAGAAGAACCAGGAACCCATTCATTGGATTAAACTTCTCCTTAATCTCACTCCATGGCTGAAGATAGAAAGATTGCCCTTATCACGGGTACCAATAGGTAAGTCCTCCCGGAATAATCTTTAGAAAATGGAAATACTAACTTTTATTAAAGTAACCTTGGTATGAATATAGCCTATAGATTAGTCAAATCGCTCCCAACAGATACAAGAATCACATTAATAGTTACATCAAGAACATTACCAAGAGTCACAGAAGTCATTGACACCATCAAGGAATATGTTGCTAAGAATATCCCAAGGGAAGGACTATTAGATTTTGATTATTTATTAGTTGATTTCACAGATATGGTTTCAGTTTTAAGTGCATCTTATGAATTAAATAAAAAATACACCAAGTTAAATTATTTCTTCGCCAACTCGGCACAGGGTGCGTTTGACGGTATTGACTGGATAGGTGCCGCTAAAGAATTGACAGCAAACCCATTAAAGGGTGTCACTGATCCCCAATATAAAATTCAAAGAGTTGGTGTTAAATCAAAAGATGATTTAGGTTTGGTGTTCCAAGCTAATGTATTTGGTCCTCACTATTTGATTCATAAAATTATAGGATTATTGGAAAAGGGTGAAGCTAGAATAGTATGGGTTTCAAGTATAATGTCAGATCCAAAGTACCTTTCATTTGATGATTTACAATTACTGAAGTCACATTCTTCATACGAAGGGTCTAAAAGGTTAATCGATCTATTACATATTGGAACTTATGAAAGATTAAAAGCAAAAGGAATAACTCAATATTTGATCCAACCAGGTATCTTCAATTCATTTTCATATCATAAATTCTTGAACATCTTTACTTATTACGGTATGTTATTCTTATTTTATTTTGCAAGATTTTTAGGATCACCATGGATTAATATTTCAGGTTATACGGGTGCAAATGCTCCTGTTTATGCCGCTGTCTTGACCAATCCACATTTTGAAAAGCAAGATGTTAAATATGGCTCTGCTTGTTACAGAGATGGTAGTGAATATATTAAATTACAAGAAGTTGATAAAAGCGGTGCTCAAGATATCGTGAAATATTTTGATGATTTAACTAAAGAATGGGATGAAAAGTTAAAGGATCAAATTACGATTTCTAGAAAAAATTAATGTTCGTATAATTTTCAATACATTAGAAAAAGAATTGTTCATAAATTGCTAATAATACAAATGTGTGATACTAGGAGAAGCGGCTTAAAAAAAAATTCAGTTCTCTAATTATCAATAGCCATCAATGAACCAACAAAAGAGAAGATTAATCTCTTACGAACTTCAATAATATCTTCTGGAACTAACCAAATCAAAGCACCTAATTTTCTTGCAATCGAAATAGCTAATCTTGCATTGGCATATTTTTCTTCTTCAGTATTACCTGGATGAACTAAGTCGTAATCAACATAACCTGGTTTTAGTCCGTTTAAAACGTCTAATAAGAAATGAGCATTTGAAATTGAAGAGTCACCAAATGATCTAATGTTAGAAGATTTACCACCTTTAGCAACTTTTGTTCTTGCCCATTCTAAAATATCAGAATCATTGATTTCTTTACCTTTTTTAGATAAAGATTTTAAAGTTAAAACGATGTTTCTTCTCATTATTTGCCAAACTAAACCTAAAGTTAGTAATTTATTACCATCAAGAATATCAGAGCCTTCAATACCAACTAATGAGAAGTTATTAGCTTTACCCGCAGAAACTGCATAATTAGTATTTTCTAAAGCTTTGAATCTTTTGACTTCAGCACCATTTGAAGGTCTTTTATTAACATGTTTTGGATCAATTGAGCCTGGAAGAACTTTTTCAAAAGCTTCTAATAAAACAGTACCATCTTTCAAATCTTCAAACAAGTTAACGATTGGAGGATCAACATCTAAGGAATTTAACCATAAAGTGAAAACTCTTGCTTCTCTTTCACCTTCAGCATCAAATTCTTCAATTTCTGGTTTTTCAGATTCTTCAATTGGATCTAAACCTGGATGAGTATTGAATAAATGAGCAACAAAGGCTAAATTTAGTTTTGGATTACCAGCAACTAAAGATTTTGGAGTTAAATATTTTCTTGCATTCAATTTTTCTGCATTATCTAAAATTTGTTCAGCTCTTGTTAATAAATCATTTGTATATAATGGTTGTAATGAACATAAATTAGAGTCTAATTGATTTAATAAAATAGTATAATTTTCACCATCTTTAACATCTGATGAGAAATTAGTAACTCTTTTTTCCCAACCAGCTGCTTTTAAATGATAATTGAACCAACGTAATAAAATTTGCTCAGGTGGTAATCTTAGAAATTGTTCTAGAGTTTCATCATCTTCTAATAAACGGTATAATTCCGGGTGTAATTTGATATCTATTTTATTCAATAAACCTTTTCTAATAATTTGCCAAATCAAACCTAAGATTAAATGTTCAGTACCTTCGATAAAAGTTTCAGAATGGACATTAACAACAACACAACCAATGGCTTTGGCTGAGTTAATAACAATGTTTGCATTTTCAGCGATTTGGAAATTGTTAATAGCTTTACCCTTTTTAGGGAAGTTTAAAACTCTTGTATCAATTGTATCTGGAACAGAGTCATTGATCAATTTAGATAAGATCAAACCATCTTTACATTCATCAAATAATTGGAAAGTATCGGTTGGAATTGGTAATCTACTACCAACATCGGCATCCCCGGCTAAAACACTATTAATATGTTTAGTGAACTCTGATTTTTCCTCGATGTTAATACTATGAGTTGAACCTGATGTAGCACCACCAACAACAATTGAAGCTTTAACACCAGTACCTTTATGTTGTAAAGAAGAAGCATTTGAAGCAGTGATATTAGCAGAAGGTTGAGGAGCTGATTTACTTTCTCTTAATTTAGCTACTAGTTCGACGTAGTCATCTAATTCAACACGACCTGAAGAATCAACACTGACTTCTTTTAAAGTATTTCTAACATCATCATATGAACCTTCTCCATTTTTGGAGATATTTTCAATAACTTCTTGTTTTTCAACATAACCTTTATCATCAATGTCAATGTTTCTGAACTGTTCAATGACGTTGAACAAATCTTCTTGAGTAAGAATTGGGAATTTTCTCTGATCAATTTGAGTTAGTTAATCTGCTTATATCGGAGGAAGGCAAAACCTATGAGCTCCTCAAATTTCATTTCAAGATAATGTTAATGACAGTCAATTGAGTGTGTAGAGTGTCGCCTTCCACTGTGTTCGTTACCAGACTCACCTGTAGTTTGACTATATTCATTTTGAATAAACTTCAAGCTAATTGAATAAAGATTATCAACAATTAAATCAATTCATAACAATTTAATTTAACGTCACCAATTTTTTTCCTAATTCTAATTTAGAGTTTACGTAATCACTACAGTCATTATTATGTAAGCGTTTCATTATAAATTATAAATTCATTATTCTCATTAAATTCGTTTCTCAAACATCCATGAGGTGGTACTGAGCTGATTGACAGCTTCTCTGAGGTCTGCATACTCGTTGGACTCGAGTTCATCTCTCATATCATCAGGATTTTTTGGTATTGATTTAGTTATTTGATCTTGTAAATGTCTTTGATCTAATGAAAGTTTTAAAGATTCAACAAATTCTCTATTAATTTCATTATATTCTTGTAATCTATCTGGTGTCAATGTCTTTAGGAAGTCTTGGTTATTGAATGCTCTTTCTAAGTCACTAACTCGGCTCAATCTGACATTTTTTCTATCACATAAGTTTAATCTTTTACTTGCTGTGATTTCTTCTTTTGAATAACCAGGAACTGAAATTAGAATGTCATCATCTAATAGTTCACTTGGGTTTGCAAATGAGCTCAAATCTGGTTCTTCATCTTCTGATCCTGAATCTTCCATGAATCCGTTTCTATGAAATAATTCTTCAAATGCTTGTTCTGAATGTTCGAATGCTTGTAATTTAGATTCCCTAATTGGATGCGAGGAGCTGAAAATTAAATAGTCTTCTGGAGAAGTCGATTTATGAATTATGAACTTTTCAGTGTCTTCAATATCATCTTCATTATTGTTGATGATACTATTATTTGATTTATATTTATCAGATTGTTTCCGTAACGTTCTTGCTAATAGATTATGAGTAGCTGAGTCCAGTCCAGTCTTCTTACCAGTCAAGCCCCTGAACAACTGTCTTTTGACTTCAGGATTCCTTCTAGACATTCTCTTTCAGTTGGTTTTGATGGTAAAAGAGTATTATCAGTTTTGTGTTAAAAAATAAAGAACGTTACCCGGTGGGAAACTCTAAATCAGCGCAGCAGAAATTAATTATTTTCTTTTCAGCACATTAGGTAAACTATTCATCATTCAATTCATAACTGGAACGGATAGAAAGAGCTTGAGTTTCAATTGGCGGAATGATGAATCTGCAGCCTGCTCTTATTTTCCCAATCTAAGATCTAAGTATAAATCCTAATGTCCTGTACCTTTCCTTCAAATTTTAGGTACTTCACTAAATCAACTGGATTTTTTAACCTAATTGAGACAGATTGTAAATTAATGATTTATCTGAAATGATAGAAATTATCCATAATTCACTAATTAAGACATGAAGGCAACTGGATTTCACCCCCAATAAAATTATTTAAAGAGAAGAAAATCCTACTTTACTTTCATTTTTATATATCATCAAATTAAAAACAGTCGAAAATGCCTATGTTACATAAACCATCCGCTGAAGGATACGAAGTTAAACAACAAGCCATCCCATCCCCAGGTAATAACTCATTCTTAGGTGATATTTTCACTTCCCCAGATGCTCCAGCTGGCCAAAGAATCTCATCAGGTTTCTATACTCAATACGCTGGTGAACCATTAGTCTACACTTACACTTATGAAGAAGGTAAAGTGTGTTTATTTGTTTCAGAAGGAGCTCAATTCTTTGTTTCTGATGGTACAACCAAAGTTGAAGTCAAACCACATGATGTTTTACATTTCCCTAAAGGTACCACTATCACTTTTGAAGTTATTGGACCTGAAGGTTCTTACGCTAAGAACTTCTTCACTGGTTTAAGAGACAAAGATGGTGCCTAATCTTATTTATCAAAACATAGATGCATTGAATATAAGGAACTGGATTCTTTTAAAAATGATTGTAGCGATTGTAATAGGATAGCAGTACTGGCTAATTGTGTAGTGGTTTTATAGCACTCATGGATCCGAAGATATAGAGCAATCTTTCGCCAATCACATCCAGACCGACCTATCATGAGATCAATCGGTCCATGAATTAGAATCAATCGGTCCATGAATGATCTTAAGTCGGTTAAAAATTACTTAGAAGTTACAGTTATTATCATAAATCTGAGTTTGTTAACTGTCAAAAAATTTGGGATATTCTTGATCATAACTCAAGTATTTAAAGGCAGTATTATTCTGATTTTTATACAATTGGAGCTTGATCTCATATCTGTTTCATTTACATTGATAGTTGTAATTTATTAAATCTAAAGACTAATTTAATTCCATACTTAAATTGATCTAACTCTTACTTGAACTTTTTGATTCTTGACTCTATTTGGGTTTGACCCTTGCACTGGTGAGTCGTTACTGAACAATCTTAGTTCTGTCTAAGGACTTCAAATTGATAAATTGTAACTGTATGATTTAGATCGCGTTTTTTTTAACTGTTTTGGGAAGCTTAATCCACTAAAGGGATAGAATCCAAAATTATTAGACTAGGTTATACATATTGTTGAGATACTTTGATTCAAATCAACCTTCATGACTCAAGTATAAATACTTCTTGATATTCCTTCACTGATTGAAAATTTAAATCTATTGATTACCCTTCAATTTAATTATAAAATATATAATGGCTGGTCTTGTTTTAAAATCAAAAGCTGAAGCTTACTCTGTTTTACCACCAAAAATCTCACCAAACTCTTACTTAGGTGATGTTTTATCTTCAAACACTTCAAACCCATTAACTGCTGGTTTCTTCAAGGTCATTCCAGGTGAACCACTAGTCTACAAATATCCATATGACGAATTCAAAATCATTCAAGAAGTCGTTGATGGTGATTTTGTTGTCTCTGATGATGCTGGTAATGAATTACATCCAAAAGCTGGTGATGTTGTCTTTTTGCCAAAAGATACCACTGTTACTTTCAAAGTCATCGGTGAAGAAGGTGCTTATGCTTACGCTTTCTACGTTGGTCAAAAAGCTCTTAACCAATTATGAGCTGGTCTTCTAATCTTGAGCTAATCTTAATATATTCAAAACTAATCATGATAAAAATATTTTTAACTAACTGTAAATTAGTACTGTAAATTACACAATTTGAGAAATGATCATCCATCTGAGTCTCTTTCCCTGATTCATGTATTCACTATTTACAATAGGCTTCAAAATGCTAAACTTTTATTTCTATATATCAAACCAACCCACTCAATGTAAGTTTTTCTAAAAATGGAGAAAGATCTTCTTTTCTAATTTCAATCATTGAACTTTCAAAACTGTCAATTCTAACTTTTGCATTCGAGCTATCGGCAACTTCTTGAAATGCAATACTGAACGTATTCAATAACGAATTACTGTCCTGTTCAGAATCAGGATCCGAAGATCTCTTACCTCTTGGATAACGTGGGGCTAAACCTAAAACTAAATAGGTATCAGTTCTTTCATCTAATGCTGCTAAAACTAAAGGTAATGTTCTTGCATTCTTTTTATTGATAGCTGCAAATTCTGCTAAACTTTCTAATATCCAATTTCCTAATCTTGTTAAAATTAAAGGATTTTTAAAAATATTAATATCTGGTCCATCGGTTAAAACGACTAATCTGAAAAATTTCAAATCTTTAACACTTCTTTTCTCAAAAACTGCCATACCTTCATTGAATATAATCTTTTGAAATTGTTTAGCGTATTCAATACCTTTATCAATTAGATCCATATTATTATCTAATGCATCCCAACTTGACCAAAAATTATTAATCCAAACTTTTTCTCTTTCGTTAATTATCTCGCTAAGTTCTTCTTCATCACCATCTCCATTTTTACTAGATTTAATGTTATCATGTTCTAATAATGCTAAAATTGATTCAACACATTCACTTGCACTTAATGAACCTCTATATCCATAAGTCCTTACGAACCCTTCTCTTGTTAAATCATCTAATCCATAACGCTTTAGATGTTTTTTGAATGTATTGTTTAGATTTAACTTAATGTTTCTGTCCATATATAACCATTTTTGTTTTGAATCTTGTAATGAAATCCCCATTTTGGCAAACATTTTATGTAGTGTTTTACGACCATCCTCTTTCCAAATATCTATTTTTGAATTAACATAATTTGAATAAAAAAAACTATCATATAAAGTCCAATGCCGTAGTAAAAATAAATAATAATCTGTATCTATTGACAAACTTAAAGAGTCAGCATTTTTAGTAGTCCCTGTTGCAGTTGGACTCAATCTTGCAACTTCTGCTTTCAATGAATCGAATGCAAGTTTATAAATATTAGGATATTGATCATCTAGTGAAATTGTACCAATTATAGTTAACCATAAATTTTCAATATTAGTTTCCCCAATTTCTGATAAAAGTGTATATATTTGTAAAGAAACAGGAGTTGAAATAGTAGTACCAGCAGAATAATAATCTTCTAAAGCCTTTTCATTGTTTGAAACTTGACGTTTCTTTGATTTATGCTGTATTTTTAATCTTCTTTTTTTAATCTGTGAACTTGTTAATTCTTCTTCATCTGAATCTTCAAGGCCTTCAATTTCTTCATCGTCATCATCATCATCAGTATCATTGTCATCATCAGTTTCTTCTTCATTATCATTTTCATCAACCTCATTTTGTAAACTAATAAGTGTTTCATAAGCTTCTTTCACAATTTTAAGATCTCTATCAACGAATCCATCATCAAAACAACTAACTATATGACTTCCAAATAAATTATCTAAATTCCAGGGTTTATGACCATCAATAACATAAATCTTTCGACTTGATACAATTTGAACTTCATTATCTTCATCAATTTGCTCACTAACAAAATTATCTGCATCAATTTCGAAAAAACTTTCTAAATCAACCATTGCTCCTGACCCCAGCAGTAAAATATTAGAAACGTCTTCATCCAATTTCAAATAGTTACTCTTTAGATCATTATATCCGACAACAGGAATCAATTGAAACTGTATAAGTTCTTTTTTCAAGACAGAACATAACATTTTAGCACCACACAGAGCATCAACATTCAAACAAGCAACGAATATGATTAGTTTACAAGTTGAATGACTCATCGAAGTTCTCTTGATCTCATCAAATGCATTGTGGAGGTTCCCCCTCGATATATACATGCTCCTTTCTTGATGGTTACAAACAATTTTTGTTTACAATTATCTGTTTAAATTTTTAACGCGTCAGTAAAAAACGCGAAACTTCCCCGGAATTCGGTAATTAAGTCGGAACTGATTATAGAATTTTTACATTTGATGATGAGCTTCAAGTATAAAGGATAGTACAGAATCCAGATCATTCACAAATTACAATGTTGAAACGCCTATTCGTGCTGCTGTTGGTTGCCCAAGCTTATGCTCAATTTTTTAATAACTTCTTTGGCGGTCAAAGACAAGAAGCTGCTCCAAAAAAATCATATGAAGACGAAACATTAAACAGTGAGTTGTCATCTTCATAATCTAACTTTTGTAAATACTAACCCAGGTCAGATAATTGCAAGGGATATTTATGTCCTGCCACTCAAGAGTGTGTTAAAACCTCATTAGACTGTTCATGTCCTTACCCAAAATCACAATTAAAATGTATCTTACCAGATAAAAAGAATTTTGTTTGTATATCGAAACCATCAACTTTGAAAGAAGATTTAATCAATTTATATGATGATCCAGTTAAAGGTCCAAAAGCTGCTATTGAAGGTGAAAGAGATTGTGGATGGGTTAATAAAGCATACAATGGTTTAGTTTAATGAAAATATATACATTTATTTATTAGTCACGATTCTTACTAGCGACCCAACGACTATAAATAACTTCATTGATATTGTATAATTTGAATAATTCAGGTAAATCATCCTTATTGGCATCAAATTCTTCTTGAGTTGGAACATCAACAAAGACTAAAACTAATCTTTTACGAACACCACCAACAACTCTACTTACACCAGATAACCAATGGAAACTTTTACTTTTTTCATGATTCTTAGTTTCATCTTTGTAATTTGGTAAGATAATAATAGCAAATTCGGCATGATGGAAAGGTGGACCTCTTTTATAGAGTAAATAGTCAGTACCAAATTTAACACCAGTTCTAACACACCAACCAAAAGATCTATAATGATGATATGCAATATAATTTAAGATGAATCTATCATCTGGCCTGTGATTTGATAATTCATTGAATAAATCAATTGTTGATAATTCAACTTCATTTTCATTAACAGTTGATGAGTTTAATGCAAATTTCAAGAAAAACACCTCTTGTGGTTGTAATTGAACTTTCTCAATGTTTATTAAAACACCATCTTCGATTAAAACATCATCTTCATCTCTAACATAAGTTTCTCTTTCTAACTTAACGTTGATATCTTTATCTCTTAGGTTCTTTAAATTTAATCTTTCTTCTATGAATGGATCAACGATACCTTCTTTCTTCAACTCAGCTTGCTTTTTCTCTAATTTTGAACGTTCTTTCTTGAATTTTTTACGTTCATCTCTTCTAATAGCAGTGATCTCTTCAATTGTCAAGTTTTTAAATTCACCAATCCCTAATCTCTTTTGAGTTCTCTCATACCATGAAGCTTCAGATCTACTGAACACACCTTTCCCAAAGAATCCATCGGCCCATAAGTTTTTAATCTCTTCTTCATTTTCAACAAAGAACAAACCGTTACTTAATTGGACGTTGACTAAATTCAAAGTACAAGTTGATGAAAAATAGACATATAAGAAGCGAATCCAAGAAATAGGGTTATGAGGGATTAATTGAGGTAATTCAACGGGATGAATTGGTAAAGCATATTTATAACGTGTATTCAATGGGATTCTTTTAGACATACTAATAAATCTTTAAATAAATTGTTAGTAATGCTTCAAAATAAAAGGTTTTTTTTATCTATTCTTGTTTTGAATTCAAGTCAGATACCGTTGTAGTCTTGAGAAATCTGCCCACAGTGACGTAAATCTTCGAGCAATAATATATTGGTGTCATCACTTAGAAATAAAAAAAAAAAAAAAAAAAAACAGCGTTAAAACTCACTTATTTAGAAAAACGGCTACTGTTGCCGAGTTGTGTTGATTATAGTTGACTAAGAAATAGACATTGAAAAGTTCCCAATATGATTTTATTGAATGAATGAGATTTGATAATTATTGGAAATTATCTAGAAAGGTGAAAGAAAATTTGAAAAGAATTTTTTTTTTATGAGTTTAGCGAGGGCGGGTAATCTATATATTAATTATAGGGCATTACAAAATTTCTTTAAAATACTGTTAATGTGTTGATATAAGCAATTCTAAAGTTGAATTACGGAAGCAGTACCTATATTGTATATATGGACAGTGCAATAAAAACGGTAAATACAATAAGAGTGAGTTATTTGAGTTTTCTCATATATACCGAGTACATCCGTCGGATGTGATTTTCACAAAAAATTAGTACATCATTTTTATTTCAAAATTATTTAAATTGAAATAAAAGTGAATTGCAATCTCTGAATTCATGATCCGGAAGTTTGCATCCGTCTACTACTCAATGATATAGCTGCGTATTTCTCTCTCTTTTAATATCTTAATTAACACATCAAATTTATAATTACAATAATTACAAATATTATCTTTCATGTCATAAATTCATTACATTTCATTATAAATCTCTATTTAGTTTCTATATGTTCAGTACAAAGACAACCACAACCTGAAGGACATTCGGTTGACAGTCTAAACCATTCACCAGCACAATCAGCATGTAAAATATGACCACATGAATAACAACTAAATAATCTTCTTGTTACTTTCAACCCACAATAAATACAATCTTTAAAAGCAGATTCATTCCAAATAACTTTACCTTGATGAGGATCATTTCTTAAACAAACGTTTTCAAAATTGAATTTTAAAACTTCTGCTCTTCTTAAGACTTCACCCCAATTATATAAAATATTTGCATATTCTTCTCTATAGTTATTAAATCTTTCTTCTTCATCTGAATTTAATAAAGAAAAGCCAAAGTTCTTTTCATTATAACCAAATTCAACTTCATCAAACATTTCAATTTTAACAGATATTTGATTCAATGATTTTTCAGTTGTTATAACACTTGAACTTCTTGAAAATGGAAGTCTATAATTTGATTCTGAATACAATGAGTGAGCATGTGATGCAATTGATGGAGTTCTATCTCTAGATGAAGGTTCTGGTTCCATAGTTTCTATAATTGTTTCTGTTTGATTTGGTCCTTGTATGATACAACTCATCATTGCTAACATTTGTACATTTCCTAATTTTTCGTAATAATCCATTAGCTCTTTTATAAACCAATATCTACCAAATGGATGAATTCCCCAATAAAAAGTCTTATTGAAAATTGTTGCCAACATTTTCCATGAATTGGCTAAATCTTCATATTGATATTTAGTACAAATTTCAGCATTATGTAAAGCAAGATTTTTAGGAGTATCACCAATAATTTTATAATTTTCAGCTAATTCCATTTTAGAAGGTATCAAATGTGTCATATCTAAAATTGCAACAACATTTTTATTTTGTTGATTTGTATTACTTACTGATTTTTCAGTATGTGATAAATTTGTCCTCTTTGGATTATAATTTTGGATTCTAAACATTCCAGGAACCTTATTTTTAGTATTTTCATCTTTTTTCAAAATATCATTCCAATCATCACTTAAACTATCATCACTTGCATTATCATCAAATAAAACTTGATTACTAAAACCTCTTTCATCAAATTTAATAACCTTTGGTTCTTTTTCCCTTGGTATGAAAAAACAGACTAATTGACCTGTTTTCGTCCACGAAGCGCCACAACCTTTTGGAATTGGTGTACTATCAAATGTTGATCTAGATGGTGTTACTTCAGATGCAACTAATGGGATTAATTCATCAAATTCATCTTCATCTTCATAATCTGTTTCTGTTGAGATTGAAGATGGTAAAGATCTCAAATCATCAAATTCAATTTTTTCAATTTGAGTTTGATCAAGATTACTTAAGTCAATTTTTTCACCCATTATAAATCTTAAATTTGATTCTAATGAGAATTTCTCAAATTTTGAATAAGCTTTTGAAATTTCATTTAAATTTAAAAGGATCTCTTGTCTTTTTGATGAGTCTAAATTTGTATTCTCTTCTATTCTAAATGTTGGAGGACTTGATGGATATTCATTTGGGATTTGAATTTCAACTCTAATGAAAATTAATGAATCAGGTTCTACACCCCATGGACCATTTAATGAAAGGACTAAAATACCTGTTGAAACTGAAATTTTTTCAAATTTAACTTTTGGAAATTTATGACCAATTATAGTAACTTCTTCACCTAAATTATCTGGAGAGTTATCCATCAAATTATTTGGATTTTGATCAATTGTTTGAATGAATGCAGAACGACCAATTCTGACACCTGAAATCCAATTTAAATGATCAGTGGTATTTGTTAAATTTTCACCTTTACTTGAAACGAAAACATCTTTTGTCTTTTTCAATATTGGTTGGATTGATAAATCGAGGTCTGGTTCTTCTCTATATGTATTATAATCATAAGGATCAGGATCAACTTCAGTTCTTTTAAAATCCAAATCATCATAAATGTCATCATCTAATGACCACAATCTTAAATCACAATCTTTTGACCAAGTAACTAATTGAAATTCTCTATCATCAATTTTAGAGACGGTATGTCTTTGCCTCCAAAGGAAATCTGTAACTCTATCCGTATGACCTTTAAAGATTGAAACAGGATTTAATGATGAATTTCCATTTTTTAGATTATTTTGATTGACTAAATAAACTGCATTTGAACCACCTCTTAATGGCATGATTGCACAACCATGGCCAAACGGTAAATGTCTTGCTCTCCAAACAGGAAAATTTGTACTAATTATTGAAGTTGGAGTCTCTGTTGATTTTTTGAGATCCCAAAATTTAACAGTACCATCATTTGAAGAAGAAATAATTTCATTTTCCTCAACTCTACTAAAATCAACACCATTAATTTTTCTTGAATGGGCATTGATTCTATGAACTGGTTTTGAATTGTTACGTAAATCCCAAACGTAAAAATAATTATCATGAGATGATGCTAAAATATTTGGATCTTTAAAATTCCATTTGACTTGTGATGCTCCAGCTCTCCAATCAGAGACAGAATAGATAGATCTTCTTGGAGATCTCATATCCCAAGCAAGAATAGATGTATCAATTGAGCAAGTAGCTAAAAGTTCTGGATTATCAGGATGGAAATTAATATCTGTAATGGCTCTTGAATGTTCATGTAAAACATGTTCTATTGCCTTATCACCAGTTCTTGCTAAATTCCATAACATTGCCTTTTGATTTGAAGTTGAAATAACCCAAGCAGGTTTTGAATGATGAGGAGACCATTGAACATCAGCGACTTCCCATGAAGTTAGATGTTGGATCCATCTTGGAGGTGAAAATGGATCATCTAAATCAACGACATAAAGACCACGATGTCCAGCTAAAACAACGTCTCTACCATTGGGATTGATGGAGACAGCACCGACACCTCCATCGACTCTTAATGATAAGGAGTTCCCAAAAGTATTTGACTCATAGGGTGAGGTTACTACCATCTTGTTGCAATTGTTTGATGTAGAGATAAAAGATTTTTTTTTTTTTAATTTATCTATGAACATAGTACACATACTATAAATTATAAATCTGGAGTTGTGAGGAATGAACAAGTTGTGGAGTGGCGAATGTAATCAGTAATCAGGATTTGATGTGAGAATTGTGACATTTTATTATTAATACAGGTAAGATCACTACTGAACAATTGATCCTTGGAAGAATCTTTTCACTGTAATGAGATTACAGATCACTGTGAAGCTTATACTGTAGAAAATGATAATGTTAGAACATTATATAGTTATCTTCAACTGGAATAAGAACTGAACCTTGCAAAGAACTTTTCCCTTGGTGAGTTGCAAAAAATTTGATCCACAGAAATCGCACAAAGTAGTTTTAATGACTTGTAAAAACTAAACATATATCTATTAACAGAGCCATATCCAATAAGGATATGACTCCAAAGGCTCCCTGTTCTGAGTTCATAATCATGTTGATGTAGAATGAATTAACTCCTCTATATACAAATCTATCATCACGTAGCATAATGTACGGCATCCTCAGTACTGATATAATATGCTTGAATTACCAATGGTAATTTATAGCTAGATAAGTTGATTATGAGACTTCATGTGTAGACGACCTGATATTGCTGTACTTATAACTATCCCCTTTTTTCCCCTCTAAAATGTTTATTTCAATAACTATATATGTTCCAATTAAAAACATTTTCTTAAAAGATCCTAATTCTATTTTTTTTTTTTTTTTCTCTTAAAGTAGGTTTGATAAAAGGGACTCATTCAAAATACACATTTTGACACTATAAACTTTAGTAATAACATTCTAAACTATTCAAATTCTCCACTTTCTCCACTAAACCGCCGTCTTTGGTGTAAAAAGGATTTTTCTGCTCATATGATCTGTTTAAATGAATACAAATTCCAATAACCTCACTTGTGGCCAAGTCAGTTGAACGTTAAAAAACTTTCAATTGGGAAAGGTTGCAGGTTCGAGTTCTTGTAGCTCAGTGGAAGAGCATCGTGCTTATAAAATATTCGGCCAAGCCGACCTTTTATGTTTAAATGCATAGAAGTGTTACTTTCACAGGTAACGCGATCGTCGTGGGTTCAAACCCCACCTGGAACATTTTTTTGCAGTGTAAAACTATGAATTTTTTGATTAACTTCTGTTGATTTACCCTTTGGTGGTATAATTGTACTGTTGACTTTCGTCAAATTTTACCCTTATTAACACATACCAATCATCCAACAACTTTGATAAGTAATTCACTATCTGATTACGTCAATAAGACGCTTATTGGAAACTCAAAGAGCAGAGGCTACCGTTATTGCTGATAAATTACTAACTCAGGTTGGTGTTGGTGCTACTTCAATTGATTTTGTAAATCAATTATGTTGATACAAATGATGATTTGATTGAAAAAGTTTACTAGAAGCAAGATCATAAACTAGCTGCTGAATCTATTTGGAATACTTCAATATTTTTACAATCAGTTGACATTTCATTTAAACTGTTTCAAATAGCAGTATTCTAGCCCCACAAACCAAATTGTGGATTCTATTAACTTAAGTTGTTTCATTAATTTCCAAACTCCTGCTGTTACTTCTATAGCGTCAGATTGTTTAATTGGTTTTGATACAGATGAAATTAAACAAACAGTTAACCACTATTCTGACTCAAGAATCCCATCTTATGTTCTTTACTTGAAACTTGAAATCCTTTCAACCAGTGATGTTCTTTTTGGTTATGGTCTAGTTAACGGTTCGAGACTGATTGTCATTGAAGCTAAAGTTGATTGTGTTAAGAATTTGGAATCAAATGTGTATTGTTTTGGTATATTATCCTACGGCAGTACAACTCCAACACTTGTTGCAGTAGGTAAAACAGCAGCTGAGTTTTTGGCCATACATACTGCTGTTCAAGCAGCAGCAATTTTTTTATTCAAAAAACTATTTTTGGTATAATTGTCGAAATCAACACCTAGAAAAATGATTTTAAAGACACTACGACTCTGAGACTTCAATCTTCACGCTGATAGTCCAATCTGTAATCAATTCTATTAAAGGAGATAAAATTACTAAAAAAATAGACAATATTTCGATACTCCAATTTTTAAACTTAGGTTTTTGTTGAAAAATAATCAAATGGATTATCTAAAAATGATGGTAAATGTTTACCTGCAAATTTGTTAACCAAGGCGTCTACTCCTCAGGAGTATTCAAAACTTAAAAAGACGCTTATGAAAGATGAATTTATCCAAGATGATTAATTACTATAATTAATTCTAATATGATGTTATTTCAAATTTATTTTAGGTTTTCTTCCTTCTCAAAGGTTTCATAAAACATAAGTCTTGAATAAACAGGTGGTCTCAGAGTCGTAGTGTCTTTAAAATCATTTTTCTAGGTGTATTTTATATTTTACTATTTTTCACTATCTTATAAATTTCTTTCACTTCAAGTCCCAACTGGAGTCTGGCACTATACATCCGCTCACTAAGCCGTGTCCCAACCAAAATTCACTGCTCGGGCGATGACAATTAATTAATTTTTTTATTAGAAATATTCACAATCAAAAGTTAAACAATCAAAATGCCTCCGAAGAAAGTGGTCAAAGATGAGAGATTACAAGCAGTTGTCCTTGCTGACTCTTTTGAAACCCGTTTCATGCCTTTAACTTCCGTCAAACCAAGATGTCTAATGCCTTTAGCAAATGTTCCATTAATTGAATACACTTTAGAATTTTTAGCTAAAGCTGGTGTTGATGAAGTATATTTGATCTGTTGTAATCATGCTGATCAAATTCAAGCTTATATCGAGAAATCAAGATGGAATTTACCTTGGTCCCCTTTCAAAATCCAAATAATCATGTCATTAGAATCAAGATCAGTTGGGGATGCTATGAGAGATGTTGATAATAGAGGTTTGATTACTGGTGACTTTTTATTAGTTTCAGGTGATGTTGTTACAAATATAGAATTCGATAAAGCAATGGAGGCACATAAATCTAAAAAGGCTAAAGATAGAGACCACATCGCTACAATGGTTTTAACAAATGCAAATTCTTTACATAGAACAAGATCTCATTTTGCTACGTTTATTTTAGATAAAGATGATAAATGTATCTATTATCAAGATATTCCACCAAATGAAAAGTCAGTTTCAATTGATCCTGAATTATTAGAAGATGTTGATGAGTTTGTTGTTAGAAATGATTTAATTGATTGCCATGTTGATATTTGTTCACCTCATGTTCCCGCTATTTTTCAGGAAAACTTTGACTATCAATATTTAAGAAAAGATTTTGTTAAAGGTACACTATCTTCTGATATTTTGAAAAAGAGTATTTATGCTTATATAACAGATGACTATGCTGCAAGAGTTGAAAGTTGGCAAACTTATGAAGCTGTCACACAAGATATTATTGCAAGATGGTCATATCCAATAGTTCCAGATGCTAATCTTCTAAATCAATCGTATACTCATGAAGGTTCTCATATTTATAAAGAAAAAAACGTTGTTTTAGCTCAAAGCTGCAAAATTGGTTCATGTGTTGCAATTGGTGCCAATGCTATAATAGGTGATGGTTCATTTATCGAAAATTCAGTCATTGGATCAGATTGTAAAATTGGTAAAAATACAATTATTAAAAACAGTTATATTTGGAATGATGCTATTATTAAAGATAATTGTATTATACGTAATTCAATTATCGCGAATAATGCAACTGTTGGTAATAATTCGAAAATTACTAAAGCTGTTATTGGATTTAATGTTGAAGTTCCAGAAAATGAAGAGTTTTCAAATAATAAAATATCTTCAACTCAAATCCATGATGATGATATAACTGTTCCAGGTGGTTATAATTATGAATCTGAAGATTTAGTTTATGATATGGAGGAACTATATTTAAGTGATGATTCGATTATTTCAATCAAACAAAAGAAAAAAAGAAGTTATTCAACAACAAGTGTTGCAACTGATTATGAAGAAGAAGATTTTGAAAAAGAAGCAGTTGCAACAGTCGAAAGAGCTTTAGAAAATAACCATGATTTAGATACTGCATTGTTGGAATTAAATACTTTGAGAATGAGTTTGAACGTTACTTATCACGAAGTTAGATTTGCGACTTCCACTGCTATTATTAATAGAATTTATCATTTTATTGATACCCAAACTTTGAATGCCAAAGAAGCAACAGATAAAATCTTCAAGCAATGGGGTCCACTATTCAAAAGACAAGTCTTTGATTCAGAAGAAGAAATAGATCTTTTAAATATCTTAGAAGAATTAGTTAAACCAGAATTAAAACAAATATTATTATACATGTTAAGTATATTATATGATTTAGAAATAGTTGAAGAAGAGTGCATCTTAAAATGGTGGGAAAATTCAAAAAAGAATAATGAATTTGTTAAAAAGTTCATTGATTGGTTGGAAGAAGCTGAAGAGGATTCAGATGAAGAAAGTGATTAATATAGAGAAGTATGATAAACCCAGTAGACCTTTTCAAGTAATCGGCATCGTTGACTACTGTCTTACAATTAGCTGTAAAGTGCGACCAGGTAACAAGTAAAGTCCAATCAAAATATATATCAAAAAAAGTAAGTGTTACACCACCATCTTAACTGACTCCCGAATTCCATATATACTTAATACACCATCGCCAGAGTATTTTAATTGTCAAAATATTAATATGACTGTTACTCCAATATCATATGAGGATACATCTAATTATGTTAAAAACAGTTCAGTACCTCAAAGAGAATTAGCATTATTCAATGGCAAAAATCCAATTTCAAATGATAGTATTGAGTATATTACTCAATTGGTTCATTTCAAATCGGAAGGTAACCCATTAATTATTCAAATGATGTTCATATTTCATCTCACCAAACAGAAAAAGAGATAGATCTAAGTGAATTTTCACAGATTCCAGGTGACCTTGATCAAAGAAGAATCGACCATTTGAATGATGACTCTATAAATTCATTGAAAATAATATCATGTGTTCATGATAAAACTCCATTTTCATTACGAGATATCGTTACTGCTACAGGAGTTTCAATCGAAAAAGTTTCATTATTATTTCACAGAACAGCTGCTTTAGGTTTGATTGCACCAACCAATATTTATTATAAATTTCCATTTCATTGTGAGTTATCAGTTAAAGTTAAAACAGAAATTATTGATGACTTAGCTTCATTAGCATTGTTCATGACAGTTTCCAATATTTTATTCATGATAAGATTATGACAGAGATTGAAGTCAAGGAATGTTATAGATCCACTGCTTCAAAACTATATGAGCCATTGAATCTTGATGATAAAAGTCTAGTTCAAATAATCCAATAAAAACTAATTTAATTTTAGAAATGGAAAATCTAGCTCGGTTATTTTCAAAGTCTCACCAAGTTATCAAAGATAAAGAAGAATCTGAAATATATTAGAAAGTGCTGAAAAAATTTCAAGAATTCTGCCATAAAATCTTTGATTTTGTTTCTGCTTTTAAATTTTCAAATGTTTCAAGAATCATTATACAAAAATTTGAGCTTTTAAATGATAAAAGATACTTTGACCTAATGACTGAAATAGTAAGGTGTTTGTTAATGACAAAAGACTATGAAAAAACTGTTGAATTTATTGAAGAAAATACACATGATTTCCAAGGGGATCCTACTGTTGTTCTTTATAAAATTCAGGCATTATCCATGTTAAATAGAAGAGAAGAGTGTATGAAAATTGGATTGAAATATTTAAAAACTTACGACATTTTACCTGAAACTAAATCTCAATGGTTCTTACCTCATTTAGCAGAATTAAAAGCAAAATTACCACTTCAATTACAGATGTTAGAAGATTATTGTCAGTTAAGAAAACAGCATCAAAAAAATCAACAACAGTTCATGGTATTCTAACAATATTAATTCTTATTAGTAATCAAAATGGAAATGTTTATCTTTCATCAACTTTAGCTCATATTTTAGTTTCAAATTCTTTACAACATGGGGTTTCAGGGTTTTCTTCATTAGGTTTTATTATCCTTTCCATTGATCAAATGAAAAACTCATTCACTAGAGCAAAAGATTTTTCTCAATATGGTTCACCTTAAAAAAGTGTAAAAATGGCCCATTAGATTTCGTGAACAAGGTGGTTTTCATTTATTGTGCTACAATCGTGCCTATTTGGAACCTCTAAAAAACCCTTTAAAATACTATGATCTAACAAGCTCTGATTCATCATCTCAAGTTTTATTAAATAATTTAATTGGATTTGCTATGAAAGTTTGTATCAAACCAAACCAATTCTTCAAATTTTGAATGGTGTTAGTTGTAATACAGTTTATCATCATTTGATTAATACAGTTAGGGAAGTTGAATTAGAAGATAGAACTAATAGACTATGGTTTAAGATCTGTACTTCATTACTTAGATTTTATTTGCAAATGCCTTTATGATGCACAACATGATATTGAAAAAGAACTTATCGGTAAAGATTTGGCAGATGAAGATTATTTCCTTAGATACTTTTACTACTCATGCAAGTCCTTATGTGTTTCATCTCAAGCTCATCAAAAAATTTCTGTTTCTAATTCAACAGAAGAACAAATCACTACAATGAGAGCAGTTTTACCACATACACTCATTAGTATTTTAAAAACTTTGGGCCTGACTTTTTCCAAGTTAGATAGTGCTCATTTTTCAGCTGAAGATAAGAAAAAAGAAGCTAATAATACTTTGATGTTTTCTTCTCAGTGCAAAGTATTATCACCAGAACTTTTTGAGTCAAAGTGTTTAATTCTAGAAGCTGAAATCTTAAGATTTGAAAATGTTTCAGATTTAGAAATTTTAGATCGGTTTTGTGAAGCTATTGATGCTGCGAAAGAACATAATTTGAATGGTGACATATGTCATTTCAGTGAAAAATGTGGTAAAGGGTTATATGAAAACAGGAAGAGTAAAAAAAGAACTATTCAGCATTTAAAAGAAGCAGTACAGTATGGGCAATTAGCAGGATTAAACTCAAAAATTTTAGAAATGAAAGAAAAATATCCAGATGTATTTCAAAAAGTTAAAACTGAAGCTTTTGAAAATCCTTTAAACAGAAGTGTTAGTGAAGTCGGTTCATCAATAAATTATATTCTTTCATCTGTTTTAAGACATGATTCAGCAACAAGTGACATTACTCAAACTGATTCTGAGTCTGAGGGTTCTGAAATGATGGCAACTCTAAATTCAATTCTAACTATATCTGAAAGTATTAATATTGATTCAATCTTGGAAAAATCAATGAAATCAACATTTTCTGTTCTTGATGCTGATTATTTAGTTATTGCAATGTTGAATGAAAATTCTAATATAGAATATAAAGCTATCGGCAGCCCAAATGAATTTAGATATTTAGAAGGAGATAATTTCCCATTTTCAGGGTGATTCAATTCAAGAAGTTATCGAAACTGGTGAATTTTTCAATAGTTCGAAAGAACCAAATATTCTTTTGAAGCCATCAATTAAAGATGATCCATACTTTCTCAAAGCAAAACCTAAATCTGTTTTATGTTTACCAATCAAAAATGAACTAGCTGTTTATGTTGAAAGTTCTAAAACTTCCAATATGGTTAACGATAAAAAATTGGATTATCAAACTTTATTATGTACTCAAGCAATATGTCTATCTATGAAATTCGTACTCCTTTCAATTCATTATTTGCTTGTGCTTGATTTTTATTAGATACTGAATTAGACTCTCTTCAAAATGAGTACGCTGATACAATTCAGTCTTCAGCAAAAGTTACCTTGAATATAGTTGATGCGATTTTAAATCTTTCCAAAATTGAGTATGGTTCATTATACCTTGAAGAAAACATCTTTTCGATAACTGAATGTATTGAAAGTGCACTCAAATTAGTAGCTCAACAAGCTGCTGAAAAGAATTTAAAATTGGCTTTTTTCAATAGAGCAAAAGGAGCTGAATTAATCAAAGGTGATGTTACAAGATTCAGACAGATTATAATCAATCTATTAGGTAATGCTATTAAGTTTACTATGAGTGGTTCAATTGTTGTTGATTGTCTTACTAGACAACTTTCCACTGAAGGATTTCATCAATTTATTTTAAGTATTGAAGATACAGGTATTGGTATTCCTAAAAATTCCCATTCAAAAGTTTGTGGAGCCTTTAGTCAAGTAGATGATGGCTCTTCAAGAAGAGTATTCGGAGGTTCTGGTTTAGGTTTAGCAATTTCTTAGAAGTTAGTTGATTTAATGGGAGGTACACTAACATTTGAAATTGATGAAGGTAAAGGAAGTACATTTTTTTATCAATTACTTCCAAGGCATCACCTGAACCTAAAGAAGAGATATATGTTACTAGAGATGATAAAGTCTTAATTGTTGGCGAAGAAGGGTATCTTTGTGACTCTTTTGAGCTGGAGTTAAAATCAAACACTAGATTCAAGATTGATGTTAAACATGAAGCTAAAACAATCTCAACATTCAAAGATTATGATATTGTTTTCTTAAGTTATAAGTTATATAAAGAATTTAAAGAAAGTGTGCTAGATTCAATAGTTCTAAAATTGTTTTGATGAATTTTTATGGAAATTTGATATCTGATGAAATATTACAAAAGAACCATAGAGTGTTGTTATTGCCATTCGAAAGAAGCAATTGAAAACCACCGTCAAGTCTATTATATTTCCATCAAAAGAGGAAGTTAAATTTATTCCGCAAGTTAAACCATTAAAAAAGGGTATTTTAAAACATATAGATGAAAAACCTAAATTACTATTATCAGATGAATTTCCTCTAGATATTTTATTAGTTGAAGATGATATGGTCAATACTAGAGTTGCTCTACGTCATTTAAAGAAGTTTGGATATAAAGCACATTCTGCTGTCCATGGTATTGATGCATTAGAAAAATGTGCAAAAAGAATTCAGGAAAAAGGGGTGAATTACGATTTAATTTTGATGGATTTCCAAATGCAATATAAGGATGGTATTGAAACATCAAATGATCTACATAGAGTATATAAAGACACCGGATTAATCCCAACCATTGTTGCATTAACTGCTAATGTTGAGATCGAAGATAGAGACAAATGTATTACTTGTCGTATGTCAGATTTCATCTCAAAACCAAATTTACCTGAAGTTCTAGCCAGGGTATTGAGACTAGTGGGACATGTTAAGAACACTTAAATAATGAACCAATTTAATGATTTATGAATACTTCAAAGGTTCGTACCCATTTTGTAGAGAGAAAAGCATGACTCTCACGTGATGACAATCCCGGAATTCCCGGAGCTCGAAAACGAAAAAAAAAAGTGAAACCAAATTAATTCTTTTTAAAGCGAGAATTTGAAACGCATCCATTCTCTACCTCTTCAAAACAAAACAAGTTAGCAAGATTGACTTAATCCTTAAAAGATATTGATTAGACAAGTCTTATAACAAATAAGAATCCCTATATCATTTAAACGTTCTATCCAACTTTTTATTGCTGAATTTTGATAGTCCGTTATCTCTTATAACCCTGTTGATATCAATTGAAATTTAATTTATACAGAAAATTTACTTATACAGTCCACTCAGATAGAAACTTTATAATGCAAACAATCAAGTGTGTTGTCGTCGGTGATGGTGCCGTTGGTAAAGTATGTACTCAACTACTATTGAATCAATAAAAAAAATACTAACAAATTTACAGACCTGTCTTCTTATATCATATACTACAAACAAGTTTCCTGCTGATTACGTTCCAACTGTGTTTGATAACTATGCTGTCACTGTTATGATTGGTGATGAACCATATACATTCGGTCTTTTCGATACTGCTGGTCAAGAAGATTACGATAGATTGCGTCCATTAAGTTATCCTTCCACTGATGTCTTTTTAGTCTGTTTCTCTATTACATCCCCAGCTTCTTTTGAAAATGTAAGAGAGAAATGGTTCCCTGAAATCCATCATCATGCCCCAGGTGTTCCAGCTATTATTGTTGGTACTCAAGTTGATTTAAGAGATGATCAAATTATCATTGAAAGATTAAAAAGACAAGGTACTGCCCCAATTAAATCAGAAGAAGGAGAAAAATTAGCCAGACAATTAGGTGCTGTTAAATATGTTGAATGTTCTGCTTTAACTCAAAGAGGTTTGAAGAATGTTTTCGATGAGGCTATCGTTGCTGCTTTAGAACCTGAAGCCGTTCAAAGTAAAAGAAAGAAGAAATGTATCATCCTTTAGATGAAACTATCATTCTTTTCCTTGAATATGTGCCACAGAATCATGTCGATGCCCTTTTTTAATTCTTCTGCTTCAAAGACTCATATATATTCGTCCTGTTAAAATTTTTCTAATTTTGTTTTGTTATGAGTTTGTATAATTTTTCAAGAGATTTCTGTACTGTTGTTTGTTTATTAGTTCAAAGATATACAATAAAATAAATCCAAGCTCCATGTAATTAAATTAATTTAAATCGTTTTTGCTAGTATTGTTATAGTAAAGTAGCGTAATAATCGGAACACTTCTGGCCTACGAATGCGTAAACTTCAGTACTAAGAAGTTTAAGATTTCGCGTGTTTTTTTTCTTCGAAGAAAACAAAAAATTAAAATGGCGACTTGAAGTTAGATAAAAGCTCCATTATTCAAATTGATCTCAGTTAGAATATGTCTCAAGTTTTCCAAGGTGCACGCTCAGAGACTTTGTGTATGTAATACTCTTAATTTATTGTGCTACTGCTCTATACTAACATTTCATACAGTTCTTGGTGGGGAGAAATTAAGCGGTGAAGATATTCGTAATCAAAACGTATTAGCTGCTTCTGCTGTTGCCAATGTTGTTAAATCTTCATTAGGTCCTGTTGGTTTAGACAAAATGTTGGTCGATGATATTGGTGATGTCGTTGTTACTAATGATGGTGCTACCATCGTGAGTCTATTAGATGTCCAACACCCAGCTGGTAAGATTTTAGTTGAACTTGCTCAACAACAAGATCGTGAAGTTGGTGATGGTACTACTTCTGTTGTTATTATTGCCTCTGAATTATTGAAAAGAGCTAATGACTTAGTTAAAAATAAAATACATCCAACTACAATTATCACAGGTTATAGAGTTGCCTTAAGAGAAGCAACAAGATACATCAATGAAGTTTTATCTCAACCAGTTGACAACTTAGGTAAAGAAACTATAATCAACATTGCTAAAACCTCAATGTCATCAAAAATTATTGGTTCTCAATCTGATTTTTTTTCTAAATTAGCCGTTGATGCTATGTTAGCAGTCCAAACTACTAACGGTAAAGGTGAAACTAAATACCCAGTTAAAGCCGTTAACATTTTAAAAGCTCACGGTAAATCATCAACTGAATCTCAATTAATTAAAGGTTATGCTTTAAACTGTACAGTTGCATCTCAAGCTATGTTGAAAAAAGTTACAAATGCTAAAATTGCCGTTTTAGATATAAATTTACAGAAAGCTAGAATGGCGATGGGTGTTCAAATAAATATCGATGATCCAGAACAACTAGAAGAAATCAGAAAAAGAGAATATGGAATTGTTTTAGAAAGAATCAGAAAAATAATATCTGCCGGTGCTAACGTTGTCTTAACCACCAAAGGTATTGATGATTTATGTTTAAAAGAATTCGTAGAAGCTGGCGTCATAGCGGTCAGACGTTGTAAAAAAGAAGATTTAAGAAGAATTGCTAGAGCCACAGGTGCTTCTTTTATCAGCAGTTTGTCTAACTTAGAAGGTGAAGAAACTTTTGAATCAAGTTATTTAGGTTATGCTGAAGAAGTTGTTCAAGAAAGAATTTCAGACGATGAATGTATTCTAATTAAAGGAACTAAAGCCCATTCATCCTCTTCTATTATATTAAGAGGTCCAAATGATTATACTTTAGATGAAATGGAAAGATCATTACACGACTCTTTATCAGTTATCAAAAGAACTTTAGAAAGTGGTAATGTTGTTCCAGGTGGTGGTGCTGTTGAAACTGCATTAAATATTTATTTAGAAAATTTTGCTACAACTGTTGGCTCAAGAGAACAACTAGCTATTGCCGAATTTGCTAATGCTTTATTAGTTATTCCAAAGACTTTAGCCTCAAATGCTGCTAAAGATGCATCAGATTTAATTGCTAAATTAAGATCATATCACAGCGCCAGTCAATCTGCTTTACCAACTGATACAAAAAGAAGAAACTACAAGAATTATGGTTTAGATTTAATCAAAGGTAAGATTGTTGACGAATCTGTTACAGGGGTTTTAGAACCAACTGTCAGTAAAATCAAATCATTAAAATCTGCTTTAGAAGCTTGTATTGCCATCTTAAGAATTGATACAATGATCACAGTTGATCCTGAGCAACCAAAAGATGATGGACATGGCCACGATCATTAATCGTATATATTAGGTGTTTAATAGATGAGATATACTTTGAAACTCTCTTGTAGGTCAATCCAACATCCAAAACAGCCTATATACTATCTAACACTGGTGCACCAGATAACCATATAACAGAGTATATATATTCAATAAAGATAGCAGATCCACTGAAAGTAAAGACGAATACAGTTGATAATATTTTGAAGCGTTACTGAGCTCGATTGTAAATACGTTCTTATGAGGACCCTCACTAAGCTGTTCTATCTAAAAACTGGTCTCTCACTAAGCTACTATGTCTAAAGCACCAGAGCTCAGAATCATTTAGAATATTGTTGCATAAGATTGTGCGTTTCATCTATGGAAAAATAAGCAAAGGTGGCCTTGTGAAGACGAACATGGTCTCTGTGGTGGCTATATATAGTAGGTTGTTATTTTTTTCTTTTTTTTCTTAGATAATTATATTGTTCACTAAATTTGTCTATACAATCTTAAACTCCATCTCTTTCTGGTTTCTATCTGATATAATTTTTTTCTCTCTGTAATTGTTTATATTATAATTCTATACAACTTGAAAAACCTTTCTTGGTGGCTTCTACTTAATCTAATTTAAACACTACAAACTATCTAAATAGCAACTTTTTTTTTTTTTTTTTTTTCAGTATTATTGTGTATTAAAATAAAATAATACTCTCGGTGAAATATACAAGCAAACTATATAATAGCAATCTTTTTTTTTCAGTATTAGTGTATATTTTAAATACTTTCGGTGAGCTATACAAACAAACTATCTAAATAGCAACTGCTGATATTGCAAACACCAATTTTGAAGTGGAGAAACCAAAACCGGGTTCAGCTTTTTAATTGTGTAAATTTTATTTTTGCGGTCCTTGAGAATCGAACTCACAACACTGAAATTTTCCCTTCAGCTCTAACTTTACCTTCTGGGTGTATTACACACAAATTAATTCTTCGATAGTTTAATGGTCAGAATTGCCGTTTGTCGTAGTAATAGGGACAGATCATGGCAGATCGGGGTTCAATTCCCCGTCGGAGAGCAACTTTTTTTTTTTTTTGCAAATTGGGAATTGATTTACTTATGCACTTTCAACTTTCAAAGTGTTCATGAATGTTTTTTTTTTGTCAAAATGGTTAATCGAACTATGTAATCGAACTATGTATAGAATTGATTTTGATGAAGTTGAACTATAGAAGAATAACTCATTTTTGATGAAAACAGTAAAGACTGAATTCAATACTTGCTATTGCCTATGGAAAAGTAGTTGAAGATGAGCGTTGCTTTCTATATATGTCGCGCCTTATTCGGTAGATTTCTTATTCGGTAGATCTACCATATAAGGCGCGTCTTATATGGTAGATCTACCGAATAAGACAAAAAAAAATCTGTTATTTGGTAGATCTACCGTATAAGAGTACCTTATTTGGTAGATTTTTTTAGAAACACAGAATTCGAAATATATTGTTTAGAAATCAGTTATAATCAATGTTTGTCTTGTTCAGATGATCTACACAGTTGTAAAGTTTGTA